>CAUYQG010292845.1:0-10985 GCA_963574415.1 Tarsius wallacei
CTCAGTCACACTGGGCTGTGCACTCTTGGCTACCCAAGCCTCAGTTTCCCCATCTGTGATTGAGGACATGGAGGCCTAACAGACAACCTTGAGTGGGACTCAAATAGCAGGACTGGTGGGGGCACGTGGAGTGTCCTGGACCTGCAGTCTCCACTGGACATGAGGAAGGAGGGACTGGAAGACTGGGGTAACTGTCCAGCTTGCCAAGGGTGGCTCTGACAGCCCTGAGCTTGGTGCGTCTGGAGGTCCATGACACCTGGGTCTTTGGATTTTCCTTGGTGAAGGGAGGGATGAATGGAGGCCTCAGAGGATCATGGCGTCACCACAGGCAGGGACCCTGCCTTACTCTGGGCTTGATTATTTCTTCGGTCCTGACACTCTCCCTAGGCAGGGTCACCCCAGGCTGTGCCAGACTGGGAGATGCTTTATCAGGAAGGTGGCGGTGCCAAGGCTGGAAGGCAGCTCCAGTCTCAATGTCTCTTTCCGAGGAGCTTTCATTCAGGTCAGCAACTTCGTGAGAACAGGCTGCCAGGCTCCAGGGATGTGTGTGCGGGCTTAGTCACCCCCAGTTCTTGGCTCTGCTCTGCGTGTGTCCTGTATATCTGGGTTTCTGTCCTTGCCTCCCGCCTGGCTCCAAGCCCAGGTCCTGCCTCTGTGCACCTCCTTCTCCTCTCCAATGCACACAATCCCTCTACTTATGTGCTGAGCATGTCTGCCTGTCCATGCCTCCACCCACCTGTCCACCCGCTCATCTATCATCTGCCTGTTCATCCATCCATCCATCCATCCATCCATCCATCCATCCATCCACACATCCATCCATTCCTTCATTCCAGCATCCATCCAGCCATCCACCCACCTCTCCATCCATCCATCTAGCCATCCATCCCAATCTATTCATCCATCCATCCATCCATCCATCCATCCATGCACCCACTCACCTTACCATCCATTCCTCCATCCCAACTTCTATCCCTACATCCACCCACTCACCTCTCCATCCATCCATCCACCCATCCATCCACCCATACTTCCACTAATCTATTCATACATCTATCCATCCATCCATCCATTATCCATCCATCTTACCATCCATTCCTCCATCCAAACATCTACCCATCCATCCATCCATCCACCCACCTCACCATCCATCCATCCATCCAATCATCTATCCATCCATCTGATCATCTGTGCATTCATCCAATAATTTATCCATCCATTCATTCACCTCACTCACCCAACCATACATGCTTCTATCCATTTATCCATTATCAATCCATCCATCTATCTATTCAGTCATCCCCCTCACCCATCCATCCATCCATTCACCCATGCCTCTATCCATTTATCCATCTGCTCATCCATCCATCCACCTCATCCATCCATTCATCCATGCATCTATTCATCTATCCATCCATCTATCCATCCATGCATCCATCCATCCATACATACATACATCACTTCATCCATTCACCTATTTGCCCACGCACTCCCCCATCCTACAAATGTTTTCCTTGAACAACTCAAACATGCCTGTCCAGGACTGAGGCCAGGGAGGGAGAGATTCAAAGTGAAAGAGCCAGATATAGTTTCTGCCCTCTAGAAGCCAAACGGGCTGTGGTGACAAGCAACATGGCCACATCCACCTGTGTGGGGAAGGGTGGAGTGAGGGCAACATGGGTGCTAAGGGGGCAGGAGGGGCCGTGCCTCATGGAGGGCAAGCAGCAGAGACAGACACTGGAGGCCTAATCTCCTGGGCAGCCCGGTTCTCCCCATGGAGCCTCCTGATATGGTGCGGAGGAGACAGCATGAAGTCTGTGGACCGCCCACATGGGGGTGGTGCCACCAGCCTACCCACGAGCCATCTGCCCATTCCTTCCCTTCCCTGAGACTGCTGGAGCCGTGGGCTGCCTGGCTCCCGCACAGTTGCCAGCTGCACGTGTGGGCTCTGGACTCCCGCCCCACACAGCATCCAGTGGGCTTGCACTCTGATGGTGAAGGAGTTGACTGTACAGGCTACACAGGACAACAGGCGCTCCTCCTGGGTTCAGCCCTTTACAGTTTATGAGAACATCCATCTTCCATGTTTTGTCCAGGTCCCGAGACCATCCTGGGAGGTGTCAGGGCAGGGCCCATCGCTGCCTCATAGAAGTGGAAGCAGGGATGACTGTCAGTGGCCTGCCCATGGCCAGAACCCACAGGGGTAGGACCGATGGCACTTAAAGCTCCATGAGCTCCAGCCCCTCCTTCTCGGGCAGTGTAGCCGGGAGGGTGCCAGGGCTCCTGTGGACAGTGCCCACTGCCGGGGAGAGACAAGGTTGTGGTTCACTCCCCAGGTCCTGGGTGTGGACACAGGGTGTGGACAGGATGGTGGGGACAGCATGAGCCAGGGCAGTGACTGCACCCCACAGGCTCTTGACTTTTGCAACAATTTTCTTGGATATGTGTGAATGTGTGTGAGTGTGTGTATGCATGTGTGTGTGTGAGTCAGTGCATGCATGTGGAAGTGTGTGAGTGTATGTGTTTGTGTGTATGTGTGTGTGATGTATGTTAGTGTTCATGTGCTTGTGTGTGTATGTGAGTGTGTGAGGTGTGTGAGTGTGGAAATGTATTAGTGTGTGTCAGTGTGGCTGTGTGTGACTGTGCATGTGTGTGAGTATCTCAGTGTGACTGTGTGTAAGTGTGTGGTTGCATGTGTGAGTCTGTGTGTATGAGATGTGTTAGGTGTTAGTGTGTGAAAGTATTTCAATGTGACTGTGTGAGTGTGTGTCAGTGTGACTGTGTGAATGAGTGTGAGTGGGTGATTGTGTGTGAGTGCATGTAAGTGTGTGTATTAATGTGATTGAATATGAGTGTGTGTGTCAGTGTGACTGTGTGTGTGAATGCAAGTGTGTGTTAATGTGACTATGTCAGTGTGACTGTGTGAGTGTATGTGTCAGTGTGTGTGAATGTGTGTGTGTCAGTGTGCCTGTGTGAGTTTGTGTGTGAGTGTGTTTATCAATGTGACTGTGTGAATGTGTGTATGTGTCAGTGTGACTGTAAGTGTGTGTCTCAGTGTGACTGTGTGTGAGTATGAGTGTGTGTGTATAAGTGTGACTGTCAGTATATGTGTCAGTGTGACTGTGTGTGTGAATATGTATGAATGTGTGTCTGTGAGTGTGTGTGTCAGTGTGTGTGTCAGTGTGCATGTGTGTATGAGTGACTGTGTGAGAGTGTCCTGGAACACATGCCCATCCTTCCATAGCTGTGGGGATGTTGCCCACGCCCTTGTGACAGCGAATCCCGTTTCTGTTGTGTGCTCGCAGCTTTGTGCCTCTGCCACTCACCCGGCCCACCTGGTGGGTGTCTGTCGCAGGTCGCAGGTTTCTCATCCACGGCCCAGAGCCCCTGAGGGCGAGATCACTCTTGTGAGGAGCTGGCCTGTGTTCTGTGGGGGGCTGAGTGGCAGCCCAGACCTCTATCCACAGGATCCAGCAGCACCCTCCCCTACTATGAGGCATGTTCCCAGACCTCGTGAGTTCGTTGCACAGCAATGAACGCAGCAGAACCCCCTGCTGCCTCCTGGTGGTCACAGTCAGTGGGGGACAGGGAAGAAATCAGATGACTGCACTGGAGGGGGTGCCCTTGGGGATGGGGGACTCCGAGGCTGTGGGGTGCCCCTGGGGTGCCAGCAAGTCCCTGCAGGCTCTGCAGAGGCCTTCAGATAAGAGGCAGGAGGAGAGGGACTGGCAGGACGGAGGCATGGAGGTGAGGGCGATGGCCACAGGGTGGGGTCAGTTTGGGCATGGAGGCCTGGGTGTGCTGGATAGCCACAGAGCAGGGGGTGCCTGAGGAGGCCCCTTGGTGAGCAAGCCAAGAAGGAAGGCAAGGAAGGCTGGACCCTGGGCATCTGGGAGGAGAAGGGGTCTTGCCAAGCTGGGGGTCCAGCTGAAGGGGCCAGGGAGTCAGGTAGATAGATGATCTGGCCACCAGAGAGGGCAGGGCCTTGCTCAGGGGTGCCCAGTGCCTCTCGAGTCTATTTATTTCCCTTTTCTTTGCTTTTTGCTTTTTCTGTCCTCTTGAGGTCTCTGCTCTTGAAAGTGCCTGCACCAATCTCTCATTTGTATGTTTGTTTGTTTGTTTGAGTTGGAGTCTCCCTCTGTTGCCCAAACCGAGTGCAGTGGCATGGTCATGGCTCACCACAGCCTCGACCTCCTGGGCTCAGGGGATCTACCTCCCTCAGCCTCCTGAGTAGTTGGGAAAATAAGTGTGCGTCGCCATGCCCAGCTAATTTTTTGACTTTTTTTTTTTGAGTTGGAGTCATACTCTGTCACCCAGACTGGAGTGCAGTGGCACACTCACAGCCACCCCAGTGGTGACCTGCTGGGCTCCAGTGATCCTTCTGCCTCAGCCTTCCAAATAGCCAGAACTAAAGGCACACACTACCACACCTGGCTAGTTTTTGATTTATTGTAGAGACGAGGTCTCACCAAATTCCCCAGGCTGGTCTCAAACCTGCAGGCTCAGGCAGTCCACTCATTTTGGCCTCCCAAAGTGCTGGGATTACAGGCTGAGCCACTGAGTCCCGCCAACTTTTTGACTCTGTAGAGACGAGGTCTTGCTATGTTGTTCAGGCTGGTCTCGAACTCTTGGGCTCAAGCAATCCTCCCACTTGGGCCTCCCAAAGTGCTGGGGTGACAGGTGTGAGCTACTGCACCCAGCCTTCCGCTTCAGCCTCCTGAAGGATGAGAGCAGAGCAGTCAGGGGCTTCGGAAGGAGGGCAGCCTGACCTGCCAGCAGATAATTGAAGGTGACAATTAGAGGCTCAGACTCACAGCTTCATTTAAAAAAAAAAGAATACAAAGCACAAAGGCCTTTTGTGGGGAAGGCAATTAGGTGCCCGCCTCACCACCCGGGCTGGGTTTGGTTAAGCCAAGTGGGGAACGGGCTGTGCCCATCTGATGCCCCACTGGTGGATGCTGCCACCAATGGGGAGCGACGGGGCAGGCTTACCTCGCTGGGGGCTGTGGCAGTGGATGGACCAGGCCCCTTGGCACTTTGATGCTGCCTTTTTTCCGACTGAGAATCTTCTGGCTGGATGCTCAAGTGTTAGGAAATCTTGTTGCCAGCAGATTGGAGGATGTCGATTTTCCATTTGTGCCAGTATTAATGGCCAGCCCTCTGGCCCTGCTCCATCTCCACCGAGACAGCACTTAGAGATGGGACAGCTCCAGCCTGAAGCCTCAGGACCACCAGGACTGGGATCAAGGGGCAGCCTGGGAACAAAAGGAGCCTGGCCAGTGGGGAGGTGTTCTGTAGGAAGGACCCACAGCCCAGCTTCCCTCCTGGCTCCTCCTGAAACTGCCTATATAAAATCAATATTAGGTCATGGAGTATAAGCTGCAGCTACAGCTTGAAATTAACAAACATGAGGCCAGGTACCGTGGCTCACACCTGTAATCCCAGCACTCTGGGAGGCCAAGGTGGGAGGACTGCTTGAGTCCAGGAGTTCAAGACCAGCTTGGGCAACATAGTGAAATCTTGTCTCTACCAAAAACAAAACTTAAAAAAATTAAAAAGAAATCACCAAATATGTTGCCTTCTAAGTTTGCTTTCACCCCAATAAAGAGGAATTATTTTCACATTCTGACCCCTGGAGAGGGTCTGGGACATGCAGGGGGCTCAGGGAAGAGCCTTTCCTGGAACCAAGACCAGTGACGTGATTTGCAGGGTCCCATGCAAAATAAGAACGTGAGGCTTTGTTCAAAAGTTACTGAAAATTTCAGAAAGATGGGATGCAGAGTGAGAGCCCACAAATGGGCCTGTGTGCCCACAACTTCAAAGGACAGCTGTGTCCTTAGCTCCCCTCTGGGTCTCCTCCCTTGGGAAGGAGGGAAGTGTCAAATGGACTTGTGGTCATTTTGTGTATCATGTTTCTAGAAACCTGGGTGCCAAGAATTTGGATCTGTTGCCAGGATTCTGTGTCTGTTACCAGTGTTTTGTACTGAGTCCTTGATTTCACTACACAAAATAATTTCAGAGTGAGTCAAACATAGTATGTTTATTAAAAGTGGAAGCAACAGAATAATGCACACTTTTTCTTTTTGAGTTGGAGTCTCACTCTTGTCACCTAGGCTGGAGTGCAGTGGCATGCTCACGGCCACCAACCTGCTGGACTTAGTCGATACTTCCACCTTAGCCTTCCAAGTAGCTGAAACTACAGATGCACGCTACCACACCCAGCTAGTTTTTGTAATTTATTGTAGAGACGAGGTTTCACCAAGTTGCCCAAGCTGGTCTCCAACCCCCGGACTCAGGCAATCCTCTCTCCTTGGCCTCCCAAAGTGCTGAGATTACAGGCTGAGCCACTGTGCCTGACCAATAGTGCACACTTTAGGGCAAAAGGTGGACACGAGGAATTGTCACCTTGGGGGGTCTTTGCCTCATGGGTATTGTGAGCTACAACAGTGAAGGGATGGAATATTCTATTAAAGAGATGAATTTTTCTAAGAGATGGATGCGCATTTCCTGGAACTGGGGTGCCCCCCAATTTATCACTATACATGGGCAGGGCCGGAATTATCATGGTGCTGGAGGGTGTGTCATATAGTCAACATGGTTATTTGTGTGTCTGCCTGGGGGGATTCCCCAATAGTGTCTTGTCTGGTGGTCAGCTCTCAACCACAAACATCCTGAGTAGGCTGCAGCAGGCATGTTGGGTGAGAGTTATTCTAATAGGTTCTTTCCCTTGAATCTTCTAGCAGCCCTGAAATTGGAGCAGTCCCTGCAAGATTTTCTACAGGTTTCTGAATTTCTTTAATTTAAAAACAATTTTTATTCTTTTTTTTTTTCCGAGATGGAGTCTCACTCTGTCGCCCAGGCTGGAGTGCATTGGCACACTCACAGCCACCCCAGCATTGACCTGCTGGTCTCAGGCGATCCTTCTGCCTCAGCCTTCCAAGTAGCTGGAACTACAGGCGTGTGCTACCATGCCCGGCTAATTTTTTGATTTTATGGTAGAGATGAGGTCTTTCAAAGTTGCCCAGGCTGTTCCTGAACCCGTGGGCTCAGGCAATCCTCTCACCTCAGCCTCCCAAAGTGCTGGGATTTCACTATGTTGCCCAGGCTAGTCTTGGATTCCTGGGCTCAAGAGATCCTCCTGCCTTGGCCTCTCAAAGTGCTGGGATTACAGGTATGAGCCACCACACCCGATCAGTTTCTGGTCTCTTGCACCCCTGATAGTTTCCTATTCTAACCTGTCTGCTCTATCAGACACATGACTGTTATTGAGAATGCTTGGTTGGACCAACAGAGGACGAGTTGCCTTGGCATTGGAATGGGTGGTTGAGGCAAGAGCAAGATTTGGATTTGCAGAGGCTCGGGCCTGTTCACCACTGACTGTGGGACCTCCAACTTGTCACTGGAGTTCTGGGAACCTCAGTTTCTTCATCTAGGAATCAGAGATGTGAGCAGGCAGGGCACAGTTATGACCAGCTGTGGGTGAGAAGGGGCCCTTTCTCTTCTGAGGCTGCGGAGTTCTAAGCAGCCCCTCCAGCCTTCGCTCCCCCTCATCTCCTTATAAGCTTTTTTTTTTTTTTTGAGTTGGAGTCTCACTCTGTCACCCAGACTGGAGTGCAGTGGCCGCTCCCGGCCACTGTACCTCGACCTGCTGGGCTCCGGCAATCTGTCCACCTCAGCCTTCCAAGTAGCTGGAACTACAGGCATGTGCTACCACGCCGGGCTAATTTTTGATTTATTATAGAGATGAGGTCTCACCAAGTTGCCCAGGCAGATCTCAAGCCCGTGGGCTCAGGCAATCCACTCACCTCAGCCTCCCAAAGCACTGAGATTAGAGGCTGAGCCACCAAGCCCGGCTGTAAACTCTTTCTTAGACAGAATTCCCTGCTCCTCATAGGTCTCTCTGGTCATATTTATTTTATTCTGCTGCTTTGATCTATAAAATGTCTGGAAAATCCTTTCTCAGAATGTGCTGGCTTCTGCCTCACTTGTTAGTCATAAGATATGGCATTTACTCACAGTACATTTTTTATTAGAGAGGCCCATTGGCTGCAGATTGAGGGCTCAGCTCGGCTTTGGGAAGCTCAGGAGACATGGAAATGTCAGATTTAGGGGAAAATGCCAGGCCTGGTGTCCAGAAAGAATCGCCAGGGTGCCCCAGTGCTGCAAGTGGCAGAAGGTCCAGTAAGTGGGACCAGAGGGAAGTCAGTGATCTTGTCTTTCGACGTCCCCAGCAGCCATCTGCATCCAGTGATGATTATGAGGATGGATAATAATTACAAGACCCCATGGTCGTGTTGGGTGTCTTTTTTTTTTTTTTTTGAGTCAGGATCTCACTCTGTTGCCCAGGCTGGAGTACAGTGACATGATCACAGCTCGCCACAGCCTCAACCTGCTGGGCTCAGATGATCCTCCCACCTCAGCCTCCAGAGTAGCTGGGGCTACAGGTACACGCCACCATGTCCAGCTAATTTTTTTTTTTTTTTTGAGTTGGAGTCTCACTCCTTCGCCCAGGCTGGAGTGCAGAGGCATGCATGCTCACAACCACTCCAGCATCAACCCTCCAGGCTCCAGCAATCCTTCCACCTCAGCCTTCCGAGTAGCTGGAACTACAGATGTGTGCTATCACACCCGGCTGTTTTTCATTTTGTTGTAGAGACGAGGTCTCGCCAAGTTGCCCAGGCTGGTCTCAAACCCGCGGGCTCAGGCAGTCCACTTGTTTCAGCCTCCCAAAGTGCTGGGATTGCAGGCTGAGCCACCGAGCCTGGCCTTTTTTTTTTTTTTTTAACTTTTTTGTAGAGAAGAGGTCTCGTTATGTTGCCCAGGCTGGTCTCCAATTCCTGGGCTCAAGCAATCCTCCAGGAAGACTTTCCACTCCTTTCTCTCTGGGGCTTCCAGCCCCACTCCTGGCCCCTGATTCTTCCAAAAATGAAGTGGAAATAAAGATTTTTGAGATATACAAAGTTGAGAGAATTAATCACCAATAACCTACACTATAAGGAATGTTAAAGGATGGCTTTCAAGGCCAGGGTAGTTCACACTTGTAATCTCAGCACTTTGGGAGGCTGAGGCAGGAGAATTGTTTGAGCCCACGAGTTTGAGACCAGCCTGGGCAACATGGTGAGACCCTGTCTCGACAAAAAATAAAAAATTAGCTGGATGTGGTGGTGTGTGCCTGTAGTCCCAGCTACTTGGGAAGCTGAGGTGGAAGGATCGCCTGAGTCTAGGAGGTGGAGGCTGTAGTGAGCTGTGGTCGTGTCACTGCACTCCAGCCTGGGTGACAGAGTGAGATCCAGACTCAAAAAAAGATGAAAATATATATAAAATAAATATATATTTGGGGGTTTTCTTATAATTTGAATCTTTTAGCAAGCAATAATAATACTAGGTAATGTTTATTGAATGCTTCTACATGCCCAGCACTATATATATTCTATTACCTTCTCTTTTCACAATACCCCGATGGGCAGGTACAATTTTTTTTTTTTTTTGAGCCTGTCGCCCAGGCTGGAGTGCAGTGGCATACTCACAGGCACCCCAGCATTGACCCTCTGGGCTCCGGCAATCCTTCTGCCTCAGCCTTCCAAGTAGCCGGAACTTCAGGCACACACTAGCACACCTGGCTTTTATTATTATTATTATTATTATAGAGACGAGGTCTCGCCAAGTTGCCTGGGCTGGTCTTGAACCTGCAGGCTCAGGCAATCCACTCATCTTGGCCTCCCAAAGGGCTGGGATAACAGGCTGAGCCACGGAGCCCAACCGGCAGGTACAATTCTATCTCCATTTTACAGATGAAGAAACTGAGGCTTGGGGGGGGTCACATGACCCAGACAATATACTGGCAGGGCTGCTGGGGTGCAGGGTGGGTTTCCAGCTCCCTTGTGCGGGCTCCAACCTTCTGATGTGTCTGATCATTCTCCTTCCCCCATTTACAAAGAAAGCCATGGAGTCTCTTTAATAAACAAGGCACTGCGGGTCCATGAAATGTTTACACATCGTGTTTTACTACTAACAAGTGACGCAGAACCTTCACAGGCCATGGGCTGTCCACTTCTCAAGAGCACTGAGAGGGAAGGACCGGCCTTTCCTATTTTAGTTTATTCATTTAGTTTTCAAGTCAGGGTCTCACTCTGTGATCCAGGCTGAAGTGCAGTGGCACGATCATGATGATTATGGCTCACTGCATTCTTGGCCTCCTGTGCTCAGGCAATTCTTCCACCTCAGCCACCCAAAGTGCTGGGATTCCAGGCGTGAGCCACTGTGCCCAGCCTTTCCTATTGACGGGTAAAGAGACCGAGGCTGAAAGATGGGACCCAGTGGGTGTGAGACTCCCACCTCCGTTCCATGTCATCCACATCTCCCCTTAAGAGGTAATTGATGCTGAGAATAATGTTTCTGAGGGTGCTGCTGCTTGGCATAAGCTTGGGTCGGAGCCATTAGTGGTCTTGGTAGGAATCTGCCCCAAAGCTTCCGTGATCCCTTATCCCCCAAATCCAGACATGGTATACAAGGGGGACCCAGAAAACCTGGAATTTTTAAATAAAAATCTGGGTATTTATACTCACAAGTTTAAACTTCAGTCACCTTCAAAGTCCTTTCTGCTTGACGCATTACACCTATTGAGACGCTTTTTCCACTGCTCAAAACAGTCTTTGGACTTGCTCATTGTGATGCCTTTTAGTGCTTTTGTCGCTTTTTGTTTCACCTCTTCCCCATTGCCAAAACATTTCCCTTTGAGGACTTTTTTCATCCAGGGAAATAAACAAAAAAGTCGCTGGGGGCAAGATGGGGTGAATAGGGAGGGTGGGGCATGGGGGTCATGTCATCTTGGGTCAAAAACTACAGAACACTCAGCACAGTGTGGGCAGGTGTGCTTGTAAATTACCCATCATGAAATGGGCAAACGTGTTGAAAGAATCTCAAAAAAAGCACTGAAACTGAACGCAGCCTCTCACAACAACGTTAGCTGGTACACTGATGCCAGT
>CAUYQG010292848.1:0-30092 GCA_963574415.1 Tarsius wallacei
GCCGGGCTCGGTGGCTCAGCCTATAATCCCGCGCCTTTGGGAGGCTGAGGTGAGTGGATTGCCTGAGCCCGTGGGTTCGAGACCCGCCTGGGCAACTTGGCGAGACCTCATCTCTACAATAAATAAAAAAAATCAGTCGGGCGTGGTAGCACGCGCCTGTAATTCCGGCTGCTCGGAAGGCTGAGGTGGAAGGATCGCCGGAGCCCAGCAGGTCGAGGTTGCGGTGGCTGGGAGCAGCCACTGCACTCCAGTCTGGGCGACAGGGAGACTCCAACTCAAAAAAAAAACTTTAAATACTAGAGGCTATGGTAGCCATGACTGCACCACTGCACTCCAGCCTGGGTAACAGAGTGAGACTCCAACTCAAATAAATAAACAGCATATTTAGATAGCACCAATTTGCATGAACTTCATAGCTCTCTAAAATCTGAATGTATATCTGTCTCTGTTATATGTACTGATATTGAATGATCTTCAAGTTGTATTGTTGAGAGATAATAGCAAAGTATAGACTAGCCTGTATAGTGTCCGTAGTATGGGTAAAAATGTATGTGCATAGCCAGGCACAATGGCTCAAGCCTGTAATCCCAGCACTTTGGGAAGCCGAGATGAGAGGATTGCCTGAGCCCAGGGGTTCAAGACCAGCCTGGGCAACTTGGCAAGACCTCAGCTCTACAATACATCAAAAAATTAGCTGGACCAAACCAGCTACTTGGAAGGCTGAGGCAGAAGGAAGGATCACCTGAGCCCAGCAAGTCAAGGCTGTGGTGACCATGAACATGCCAACTGTACTCCAGCCTGGGCAGCAGAGTGAGACTAACTCAACTCCAAAAAAAAATGTGTGCATGTATCCATGTGTTAGATTACATATGTGTAAAATATCATGGGTAGACTACACCAAAAACCTGTTAACAATAATTGTCTCCATGAAAGGAAACTGGGTGGTTGCCAACCATTAAAAGGACGTCTGTACTCTTCTGGTGTCAGGAGTTATTCAGTAGTTTCAATAGATGTCTCTGGATCAGAGCTTCTTAACATTTTAAACATCAACACATGGCTTCCTAATTATAAATTATCTGGAGACATCAAAAACTATTCTAGTTTTACTCTTTAATAAACTCTATATGTCAAAACTATGTATTTGTTTTCAGGTAGTATACAAAAAAAGCAGCTCCTCACCTTCCCAATCCATCTCCCTGGAAAATAGTCCCAACACTCTTCTGAAACAAACTTTTAGGACTAGGAGCAGCTTCTGATCAACTATATCTAGGACTCCCAAAACACGTTCTTGAGCTTTTAATCAGAGGGGTCTCAGAGCTGTCCTCCCCTTTTTAGAGTGATTTGGAGAAGTTTGTTCTTTTTTCCCTTCTCTCTTCCCCAAGCAAAAGCAGATTCCCAGTGTAGCTGTGGGAAGCTTGCCATCTCGTTGACTCAACATTGACTCTCTTACGTACGGATAGAGAATTCTCCCCTGCCCTCAGAATAATTAGATACATGGCTTTGAAATTTTAGGCTTATTTTTTCATTAGGAGACCTAATTTTTGATTTCTAAGACTCTTTTAAAAGGTACATTTTATAAATTGTATTTGCTGTAAACAACTTTTACTAAGCATTATTTAGCAATATTCAGTATAGTTCACTATGAATTATTTTTCAGAGGTAGTTCTTTTTTTTGAGTCGGAGTCTCACTCTGTCGCCCAGGCTGGAATGCAGTGGTATGCTCACAGCCACCACAGCCTTGACCTGTTGGGCTCAGGCAATCCTTTTGCCTCAGCCTTTCAAGTAGCTGGAACACCCGGCTAATTTTTTTGGTTCATTGTAGAGATGAGGTCTCACCAAATTGCCCAGGCTGGTCTGGCCCTGGGCTCAGGCAGTCCTCTCACCTCAGCCTCCCAAAGTGATAGGATTGTAGGCGTGAGCCACCATGCCCAACAGAGGTAGTTTGAGAATGGATCTCTTTAGACTTCAGTTAGTTAAAGGGCATGGTGCTTATACTATTCTATAGCTTGAAAAATATGAGTACATTCTGTGAAAATTGCCTCTTTCATTTGCTTTGTTGTTTTGCCTTAAATCAGAAAGAAGAAGGAAAGCTTCAAGGACAACTTAACAAGTCTGATTCTAACCAGTATATTAGGGAACTGAAAGATCAGATAGCAGAGCTGAATCATGAGGTAAGTGATAAATTTTGATCTTCACATATTTCTTTCTTCCTTCCTCTGTATTGTAACAACACTTTATATTACTGGTTGTAAGACTGACTGGTTCATGCTAAATATTTTTTATGAATTCTTGATTATAATTAATCATATTTTGAAGATTATCTTCTTTTTAACAAGATTTTCTGTTCTAATATTGAGGAATTGTTTCCCTTAAACCTCTTCTTAATCATGACCTAAGATGAGCAGTTAATATTTTCATGGCAAATATCTTATTTTTTGTGGCATAAAAACTCTTGACAGTTTGCCTAGATGGCGAAGTTATTTCAATTAAACTGACTTTTTCCTTATGCTTATAGAATAGATTTGTGGTGTTTACCGTTGTGGGTAGAGGGAAGTCTTTTTCCTCTTGTCTTCTTTTGTCCTTCATGGTGGTGTTACTGAGATTGCAAAAAAGGATCCTTGCCTAATATCAGTTAACAGATTTCTTAGTACTTGAATGCTTTCTAAACTGGCGCTACCTCGAATCTGTGAGTTTCAACTCCCAAAATTTGTAGTTTTACTAGTTGTTACACTGAGTAATTTAAATTATTTAAACTAGTATGTTTTGATTAGCGAGGTACCTTGTGTCAAGGTGGCTGTAGGTCATGTTTCTTGTCCTTTATTGTTTTCTAATGATAAATGTTTGACTAAACATAAATGAAAAGTCATGTTTCTTGTTTTGAATTTTTTGTAAAATAGTGTTTCTTCACAGTGATGAGATTTGAAAGGGTAACATAAACCCCATTTGTTTAAAAAAAAAAAAAAGAAGAAAAAGAAAGAAAACTCATTTTGGTCACTAAATGAGTTTAAACCTCAAAGGAAGAAGTTTAGACATTACCCTTTCCTGTATTACACCTTTCAGTTAAAGTCTGAATGTTTTGCCTCCTGGAGGGAGTCAATTTAAGACTAAATTGTAAATAAAGCAGCTGCAAAACATAAACAAAAATGATAAATCTTAGATGTGCTTCATTTTAATTTGTTTAGAAATTTGAGGGACTATTTCTGTAAATATTAATTTTCAGCCATGATGACATTTAAAGGATTCAAGATCTTACATATAATTTTTACCTATTTGTGTATATATTTTATTTATAATCTGTTTCTCCCTATAGCCATGTATGAAAGAACAAGTTACAAATAAGCATGTGTTAGAGAGTCTTACTCCTTTGAGACCCCTAGGATTTATTTATTCTGTTCAAAAGATGTTCTTAAAGGAAATTGTGACTAAAATATCTCCCATGTAAAATTTTGATATCACTTTGGGAGCTTTGACATTGCTGAATTAGGCAAATTATATATAGATTGACTTTGTTACTAAAACTAGTCTAAAAATCAGTCAGCAAACATTAATTTTGCCTGTTGTATGCCTTGACTAAAAATAATATTATTTTCCTCATCAGAAAATATAATTTTTTACATGTGGCTTATGAAAGCTGTTTTAAACAAACATAAAAAGAAAATTAATCAACAGGGCAGAATTTTCTGTTAAAATAAAGAGCTAGAATGTGCAAAGTAAAGACTAGAAGCCAGCTGGGCGCAGCAGCTTATGCTTGTAATCCACCACTTTAGGAGGCCAAAGTGGGAGGACTGCCTGAGTCCAGGAGTTCAAGACCAACCTAGGCATTGTGGCATGACTTTTTCTCTACAAAAAATTAGCTGAGTGCAGTGGTGTGTGCCTGTAGTCCCAGCTACTTGGGAGGCTGAGGAGGGAGGATCACTTGAGTCCAGGAATTCAAGACCACAGTGAGCCATGGTCATGCCACTGAACTCTAGCCTGAGCGACAGCAGGAGAGCAACCTCAAAAAAAAAAAAAAAAAAGACTAGAAACCAAACAAACTATCTTTTTTAAAAGAAAGAGAGGAAAAAAACCTTTAAAGCATTCATTAATGCCCTTCCTTGTTCCAGATAGGATTAAGGAAATTTGCAAATACTACAGAATAGCAAACTACAATTTTGGGAGAAAAATTACTATAGGAATATAATATGCAATTACAAATAAGATCATTATTAAAATGATACCATAAAAATATGTATTTCCTGTAAATGTGCCTCAGACTTGGCTCTAAGATTTTCAGCAGTCAACACAAAAGAAAACTGGTCACTTAAACATTTCAGTGTCCATATGATGAAAACAGACCAGTTAGTTAGAAGAGCCACAACTACTACTGATTCAAAGACTAAATAACACTTTCTCTATTGCTTTCTCCACTAGGGAGACCTAGTATGAGTTTCCTAGGGTTTTTATCTTTAACAGTCTGTGATAGAATGGCTTCATAATCATAAAAATTGAACAATTTAGAAAACAAGTATTTTTCAAAAAAACTTTTGAATAGAGGCATAACAGACAGAAAAGTATCCAAGGCACAAGTTTACAGCTTAATAAATTATCACAAAATGATCACACTCATGTAGCTACCTCCCATGTCCAATAAATAGACCCTACCCAGGCCCCTTTCATACTCTCTCTCAGCCACTACTCACTGCCCCTCCCCCTTCAAGGATCTCTTGTCATTATTCTCTAACTTCTAATGCAGTAGTTTAAGT
This sequence comes from Tarsius wallacei, assembly GCA_963574415.1. Classification (NCBI taxonomy): domain Eukaryota; kingdom Metazoa; phylum Chordata; class Mammalia; order Primates; family Tarsiidae; genus Tarsius; species Tarsius wallacei. The sequence goes on from CAUYQG010292848.1 coordinate 4,743, forward strand.
TTTTGAACTTTATATAAATGACTTTTTGCAGTATATATCCTTTCATGTCTTACTTCTTTTGCTCAACATTGTAAGATTTTACTGTGTCATTTAAAAATGTAACTGTAGGTTGTGCATTCCATTGCTGTATCATTTTCCTTTGTGTAACTATACCATGATTTATTCATCTATTTTGTTGATGTATGTTTGGATTATTTCCAGCTAAGAACATTGCTGTGATTATGCCATATACACTCTTATAAGCAGTGAAGAAAGTTCTTGTTCTACATCCTCATAAACATGTGGGATTGTCAGTGTTTCTATTTTAGACATTCTGTGACTATGAAGAGATTTCCCATTATGGTTTTAGTGTGCATTTCCCTGATTACTAATGAGATTGAGTACCTTTCCCCCAGCATCTGGAACAATGTTGGAATGTAATGGGTACTTTGTGAAAATGTTTTCTAATGAAAAAAATATTTGTGAAAGGCTTTGCAGATAAGGTAACATATACATTGCAATAGGAATACTAAGAAGCTTCCTGATGTGTTAAAAATCAGTGGAAATAACATTCCAGATAAAAGAAACAACTAGTACAAAGATCCTAGAAGAAAACGAAGGGACCTTTTTGAGAAACCGTGCTAATGTGGGTAGAGTGTAGTGGAGGCTGGTGAAAATGGCAGGAGATAAAACTGGAGAGACAGGTGGGGACAGATTCTATGTGGTTGGTCTTCCACATCCTTGGGTTTCACATCAGTGGATTCAGCCAACCATGGACCAAAAGTATTTTTTTTTAATATTGCACCTGTACTGAACATGTACAGACTTTTTCCTTATTATTCCCTAGATAATACAGTATAACAGCTTCTATAGCATTAACATTATATTAGGTAATATAAGTAACCTAGGGATGACTTAAAGCTTACTGGAGGTCATGCATAGGTTATCTGAAAATCCGACACCATTTTATATCAGGAACTTGAGCATCCTCTGGTTTTGGTGTCCTTGGAAGGTCCTGGAACCAATCTTCCAAAGATATTGAGGGGTAACTCTTACAGCACTTTGTAAGACAGGATATACAGTTTGGGTTTTATTGCTAGTGTAACAGGAAGCTTTTGTGAGCTCTTTTTTTGTTGGTTTTGTTTTGTTTTGTTTGTTTTTCCTTAGGGACCAGGTCTCACTGTGTTGCCCAGGCTGGCCTGGAACTCCTGGGCTCTAGCCGTCCTCCCACCTCAACTTCCCAAGTCGCTGGGACTGCAGGCATGGAACCACCATGCCTGGCTTCTTTGGATGGTTTTAAGCAGGAAGTGTTATCTCATTTGCTCTGCCTGCTGTAAGGAGAAAGAATAGGAACAGGGAAATTCGTTAGGCGTCTGTTAAAATAGTCCAGATAAGATCAGAGGTGGCTTAGAAGGATGGAAGAAGTAGAAATGTTGTAATGTGGGTGTATTAGAACATACTTCTAATATTTTAATACTAAGTATTCTAATACTTCTAATATTTTCTCCTAGAGAAAATAATCAACTGCTCTAGAGTTTCGGCTTGAGCACTTTGGCAAATGGTTGCTTGGTGCTATTAACCAAGGTTAGGGAAAGGTAGAAAAAAGATCAAGAGCTCTGTTTTGTTTACATTGACGTTGAGATCCCCATTAAACATTCATATGAAGATATCAGGAAGGCAGTGAATACATGAGTCTGAAATTCTGAAGAGAGGTCAGGGTTAAAAATAGGAATAGTAGGCTTTGGCATGCAAATGGCGTTTGTATATAAAGAGAAAGGAGGTCCAGGAGCAAGTTCTGAGTTGTCCCAGTCTCTAAGGCCAAGAAAACCTGCAGAGAACTACAACCACCAGTGGAACAGGAGGGAAGCTGGAGAGTGTGGAAACACAGGCATCTCCAAAGGAAGAAGGGAGCATCTCGGCACAGTTTTAATTAGATTTCCAATTTCCTTGATTCTTCTGAAGAATGAACTTATTAAGAAAGACTTCAGAATTTTTCACCATTTATTAGAGAATTAGGGATGATTTAAGAAAGGACTCGAGAGGAGGAATGTTCTGCTACTAAATATTACTGAAACACTCTTTCTGAAGAAATTAGAGAAATGTGAGCCATTTCAGGACAAGGCTCGCCAAAAAAAGAGAACTTTTTAGAACTATTTTGATGTGTGAAAAACAGTATGTATATATAACACAGGTAGATAAAACCAACTTTCTTTCTAGGGATAGAATCATTATATTTGTTTATAGTGCCCAGAAGTTCTTCTGTTATCCTGTCTCCTTTGTTGGGAGGTAATTTTTTCAAGTTAAATCAATGTATATCACAGAGCCTTCTTTTATTATCTCTGTCAGCTCAGTAGGTGATTAGAAATTTGACTAAATAAAAGGAAATCTACACAAAGCCCATATAAAATTTGGATTAGAAAATGTTTATATCTGAGTACTGCTTAAGTTTTAAAATTCTAATAGCTCTGTTCATGTAATCCTGAGCTATAAATTTATTTATTTTATTTTTTAAAGTTGGAATCTCACTGTGTCACATAGGCTGAGAGCAGTGGCACAATTATGGCTATTGCAGCCTCAACTTGCTGAATTCAAGCAATCCTTCAGAGTAGCTGGAACTACAGATGTGTGCCACCATGCCCGGCTGTTTTTTTTTTTTTTTTTTAATTGTAGAGATGAGGTCTTGCCATATTGCCTAGGCTGGTCTCCAACCTCTGGGCTCAGACATTCCTCCCACCTCTGCCTACCAAAGTGCTGGGATTTCAGGTGTGAGTCACCATACCCAACTAAGCCTGGATTTAATTAAGTAACAAAAAATATTTTCAGAGTCAGAGTCTCACTCTGTCACCCAGACTGGATTACAGTGGCACGCTAAATGGCCACCGCAGCCTCAACCAGCTGGGCTCAGACGATCCTTCCGCCTCAGCCTTCCAAGTAACTGAAACTATAGGCATGTGCCACCATGTCCAGCTTTTTGATTTATTGTAGAGATGGGGTCTCGCCATGTTGCCCAGGCTGTTCTCAAACCCATGGGCTCAGGCAGTCCTCTCACCTCCCCCTTCCAAAATGCTGAGATTACAGGTGTAAGCCACCACACCCCGCCGATATGTGATTTTTCATCCCTCCTCCTTTTTCCACCATCCTCCTCCTGAACCTCCAGTGTCCAGTGTATTAATACTGTTCTGTATGTCTTTGCAGGCCCATAGCTTAACTCCACTTATAAGTGAACTGAGGATATGAATGGTCTGCAATTCCATTCACATTGCTGCAAAAGACATTATTTTGTTCTTTTTTATGGCTGAGTAGTATTCCTTGGTATATATTAATATGGTTTTTAATATGTATACTCACTTTGTTATAAAACTGGAATTTTTTACATAAAGAACTTTAACAATCAAATGACAGTACAGTAAGTCCTTAATATTGTCCATAGTTTCTTGAAGCTGCAACTTAAAGCAAAATGACATACAACAGAGCTTGAATGATGTCATTTAGTTTATAACAATAAAAAATTGATTTCTTTATATGTTGTTTCACTTAAAGTCTCAGTTTCCAAGAAGCTACAGGCAACATTAAGTGAGAACTTACCACATACCCTTTTATGCTTCTTTGAATCTTCTTTTCCTTGCGCTTGTATTTTTCTATTTAAAAGTAGTTAATAAAATCATTTGAACTCTAATGTTTTTGATAAGAAGCTTGTTAAAGACTCGTTCAGCTTTGACCTTCATCTAGGGATTAAAACCAGAATATTAAAGGTATAAAAGAGCTTGGTCATTTGGTTCTGTAGCTACTGGCATATAATTTATCTTTATCTCATACCAAGTGATATCTTGGTTTCTGTTTAACTGCATGCTTATTATATACTGTCTTTTTCTACTGATTCTTATTCCTTTCTAGGTATTGCAAAACTCCAAGTATGTTACCTCGTTTACAGGGTGGTAGTCAAGAGTAGAATTGACATTCTAACCCCAGAACTACATTGATAGCAATAGTCTTCTTCTGAAGGCAGAAATAAGAATTTAAAATAGCATTTTCTGTTTGTACTGATAGCTGCTGATGATTAAACTTTAATTTTTAAGAAAATTTTAATGATTAAGGTAAACTTCAATGTGTGAAGTTATAAACTATTGTGTATGCATGTGTGCGTGTATTATTTTTTGAATTGGGGGTCTCTCTCTGTCACCAAGGCTGGAGTATAGTGGCATGATCACAGCTTACCACAACCTTGACCTCCTGGGCTTAGGCAGTCCTTCCGCCTCAGCCTCCCAAGCAGCTGAGACTACAGGTGCATAGTACTCCTACATGGTATTTTACGTGGCTCTAAGTAGAGAAAGAACAAACTTTAGGAAATGATTCACTAAAAAAAAAAGAAAAAAAAATTGGGGTCTCACTCTGTTGCCCAGGCTGGAGTACAGTGGCACGATCACAGCTCACCAAAGCCTTGGCTTCCTGGGCTCAGGCCATCCTTCCACCTCAATCTCCCAAGTAAATAACTTCTTTTTTTAAGAAACTGCCACACTGGGAAAACTAGGCACTCTACTGTAAAAATACATAGAATAGGCTGGGCACAGTGGCTCACACCTGTAATCCCAGCGCTTTGGGAGGCTAATGCAGGAGGATTGCTGGATCCCAGGAGATTGAGACCAGTCTAGACAACATAGTGAGACCTCATCTCTACAAAAAATAAAAAAATTAGCTGGGTGTGGTGGTATGCACTTGTAGTCCCAGCTACTTGGGAGGCTGAAGCAGGATCGCCTGAGCCCAGGAGGTCAAGGCTGCGGTGAGCAGTGATCATGCTACTGTACTTCAGCCTGGGCAACAGAGTGAGAGCCAACTCAAAAAAAAAAAAAAAGCTATATGAGTGGCACTGATAGTGAGTACTTTATAGTTCAGATATGGGAGATAACACAGCACTTTCATTTATTCTAATTATTGGTTGCTATACTCTTCCTGATGCTCAGCGGCAAGCTAAACTGTGAATTCCTTGAGGGCAAAGATTGTGTCTTATTCAGCCTTTTATTTCAGGGTCCTTTGAGAGTCCTGGCAGTACTCTGAACTCATGGATCCCATCAGTTTTCTTGGTGTTCCAATTGTCCCAGGCGTGACAAATGGGAACTCTTTCAAGCTGGCTCCAGTGTCTTTTTTTTCCCCCTACGACCCAATTAGTCTTTGGGTGCTAGGTGGCAAGTTTTTAAATAATACTTTGCATGAGTAGAGCTAGATTTCAAATGTACAGTACTGAAACAATGTTTATTAATACTGATTAATACATTTCTTAAGTGATGGTCCCAACAATTTCTCTATTAAGTCATAAAAAAACAACTTCAAGGGAAACTGGAAGTCAAGTACCCACTTGGGTTATGAGAAATAAAGGTAGATGCTAGTAAGCATTTTTTTAAGGAAATGGAGCTAATTCTGATGCCTGTAGTGGCAGGTTTTATAGTTTTTTATAGCAGTTCTTAAGCAGATTTAATTCAAAAAGAATAGAAGAGACTTCTCTTTCTTTCCCACAGAGAGACCATCCCAGTAACTATATTCTTAGATCTTACATATGAAGAAAATGAAAAAGAAATGTCTCAAACCATTTCAATTGTATGTATACTTTTAGCATGACTACAGTCTAATATATATTTGTCAACATTTAGAGTGATAGGTATAGGAAATGCTTGAACGTTTCATTCAATTTGAAATGGGATGCTAAGATGAGCTGCAGTTTTAAAATCTTGTGATCTTACTCAGGTACTCAGGTTTCAAGGCTTAAGTAGGCCAGGTGTGGTGGCTCATGCCTGTAACCCAGAACTTTGGGAGGCCTAGGCAGGAGGATTGCTTGAGCTCAAGAGTTCGAGGCTACAGTGAGCTATGATCATGCCACTATACTCCATCCTAGATGACAGAGCAAGATCCTGTCTCAAAAAAAAAAAAAAAGTTCATTTTAAACATTTCTTCTATTCACTCAAAAGCTGATTATCCCCGCTCTTCATCTTAACTCTTGCTTCCTTCTTTCATTATCCTGCTAGTACTTTGAAGCACATCCATGCAATTTATCTGGTTTTTAATAGAAGTTAGGGATTTTGGTTTATTTTTTAAAATTTGATAGTTTAATTTTCCAGATTGTGCATGTCTTGTTCTCCATCTTTTTTTTTTTTTCCTCGAGTCTCACTCTGTCATCCAGGCTGGAGTACAGTGGCACACTTGTGGCCACCATAGCCTCAGCCTGCTGGGCTCAGGCAATCCTTCCACTTGAGCCTTCCAAGTAGCTGAAACTACAGGCATGCGCCACCATGCCCAGCTAATTTTTTTATTTATTGTAGAGATAAAGTTGTGCCAAGTTGCCCGGGCTGGTCTCGAACCCATGGGCTCAGGCAATCTCTCATCTCCACCTCCCAAAGTGCTGGGATTACAGGCATGAGCCACCACACCTGGCTTTGTTCTCCATCTTATTATACATAGTTAAGAAGCTATCATCTTTCGAGCAGTGGACTTAGAGTCAGGAGACCTGGATTATTGTCCTGTGTTTGCCACTGACTGACTAAATGACCTTAGGCTGCCAGTTCACTTCATATATTCAATCAGTGAATATCTGAACATTGTTTAGTTCCCAGGTATGCCTTATGCTTTGCCTCAGTTTCTTCAACCCAAAGCAGTTTTACTCACTGATACTTAAAGTCCCTTCCATCCCAGTTCAGTGCTGGGTGTATAAAAGTCGTGGCTGTTTTGGGTTGTTTTGTTTTGTTTTGAGTTAGAGTTTCATTCTGTTGCCCAGGCTAGAGTGCAGTGGCATAATCATGGCTCTCCATAGCCTCAACCTGCTGGGCTCAGGCATGTCTTCCACTTCAACCTTCCAAGTAGATGGGACTATAGGCGCACACCACCACACCCAGCTAATTTTTAAATTTTTATTGTAGAGTCCAGCTTTTGCCAAGTTGCTTAGGTTGGTCTCGAACCCCTGGACTCAGGCAGTCCTCTCACCACTGTCTCCCAAAGTGCTGGGATTACCTGCGTGAGCCACCGCACCGGGCAAAGTCCCGGTCGTTAAGGAACTCAGACTGGTGAGGAAAGGCAGTTTGTATGAGCAGTGCTGTGGAAGAGCCACTGGGCACCTTGGCCTAGAACCCTGTCAAAATGTCTATGGTCGTGGGCAGCTAAACTTTGTATTAAAAGAAGAGTAGAAGATAGCCAGGAAAAGGAGAACAGGAGGCTTAAGCAAATGAGTATCTCACAAAGGAGACCGAGAAGGAGCCAGGTTAAAAAGCAGAGGGAAATAAGTAAGTAGAGAGGCGGGCCTCTGAGACCAAAGAGAGAGAGACTTCCCCTGCTCAGAGTGTTTTTAGTGTGTGGTGCCGAAAACAGCATTCATAGAAGTTGTTCTGATGGCTGAGGGTAAAGCTCTCTTAATCAGATAAGAGGAAATCTGTAAAATGCAGCCTGTTTACTTGATTATGTTCTAAAGTAGTTTTGAGTAACGTTTCTTTTGAGGTCTTGGTCCACATGTCTTGGTCTGGTTTATTTGAATCATTCTAGTCTTATTTACTTATCCTTTCACTATTATCCACTAAGCTACCCAATAGGATACACTTGTTATTTAATACTCTATGTTTTTAAATATAAAAATCCTGTTTCTTAAGCTGTGCCATGTTTTTGAAATCTAGTCATTTATTTTTAAAACCTTATTTTCTTTTAGAACAAGTCATTCCGTTTTTAAATGCTAGTTTTTAAAAGACACAATAGCATGCTATTGACAATTTTTCAAATAGAAACAATTGAAAATGGGCTCCACTAATTTACTAAGTGTCAATTACAGGGGAATTGACAAAGGATGATTAGCTCTCTCAGATTTACAGAAACTTAAATGTGGACTTGTGGTTGAAAGTCTTTCATGCAGTAAATAATGTGCTTTTCATGAACCCTATCTCACAGATGCAGTTGAACATGAGATAGTCAGATTTTCACTCCCCACAAACTGGATAGCTGAAAATGTCACACCAATAGTACGTGTCAAAGTCTGAGTGCTACTTTGCTGCCTGTCTGATTTAAGTTATTGTGGTCAGTCTGAGGAACCTGTGATATGATAAGATAGCATTCATAAGGTCATGTGGTTTGCAAGAGCCCAATCTTAACTGAGCAGCCTGTAAGCACCTCGGGAGGAGGAAGAGAGGGATATTCACTTCATCTTTTTGAAAGCTTACTTTGTTCTCAGTGACAGAACAGTGTTAGGGTATGTGGCTATATGTGTATACTATATATTTTAGCAGTAATTTTTCCATCAGGATTTATAGTTTCTGGAAAAAGTGAATACTGTAAAAGCATTCATCCCCTGTTAATTATTAATACATTAACCTAAGGCATTAAACTTTTTATTATTTCTACATTTCCTAAATAGAAAATTACTTGTTTTCAATCTGGTATCATCTTCATTGGAAATATATATAATGGCTTTCTGATTTTATACATATAAATAACAGCTTTACTGAGATATTATTCACATATGCCACAATCCACCCATTTCAAGTTTACAATTCAGTGATTTCTAGTATATTCACAGAGTTATGCAGCCATCATCACAGTCAATTCTAGGACATTTTTATCACTCCAAAAAGGAACCCTGTACACATGAGCAGTCACTCCCTATTTCTTCCCAAGCCTCATTCCCCCAACCCTAGGCAGCCACTAATCTACTTTATGTCTCTACAGATTTCCCAATTCTGAACATTTAATATAAATAGAATCATGCACTGTGTGATTTTTCTATGACAGGCTTCTTTCACTTGGCATAATGTTTTCAAAGTCCATTCATACTGTAGCCTGTGTCAGTACTTCATTCCTTTATATTGCCTGATAATATTCCATCATGTGGATATACAGGTATATTTCATTTTATTGCACTGTGGCTCTACTGCACTTTGCACCAATTGAATTTTTTTTTTTTTTTTTTTTTTTTTTGAGTTGGAGTCTCACTCTGTCGCCCAGACTGGAGGGCAGTGGCCGCTCCCGGCCACCGCAGCCTCGACCTGCTGGGCTCCGGCGATCCTTCGGTCTCAGCCTTCCAAGTAGCTGGAACTACAGGCACGCGCTACCTCGCCTGGCTAATTTTTTGATTTATTGTAGAGATGAGGTCTTGCTTGCCCAGGTGGGTCTCGAACCTGCGGGCTCAGGCAATCCACTCACCTCAGCCTCCCAAAGGCGCAGGATTACAGGCTGAGCCACCAAGCCCGGCCTGAATTTTTATATATTAATGATTTGTAGCAACCCCACATTGAGCAAGCCTGTCAATGCTTTTTTCCAGCAGGATGTGCTGACTTTGTGTCACATTTTGGTAATTCTCACAGTGTTTTAAACTTTTTCATTGTTATATCTGTCCTGGTGATCTGTGATCAGTGATCTTTGATGTTACTATTGTAATTGTTTTGGGTGCCACAAACCACACCCATATCTTCAAAAGCTAGAAATGATTAAGCTGATGAGGAAGGCATGTTGAAAGCCGAGATGGGCCTAAAGCTAGGCCTCTTGCACCCGAAGTTTAGCCAAAGGAAAAGTTTACAAAGGAAAAGTTCTTGAAGAAAATTAAAACTGCTATTCCAGTGAAAATTTGAATGATAAGAAAGTGAAACAACCTTACAGCTGATATGCAGAAAGTTTGATCTGGATAGAAAATCAAACCAGCCACAATATTCCCTTAAACCAAAGCCTAATCCAGTGCAAGGCCCTGAATCTCTTTAATTCTATGAAACCTGAGAAAGGGAGGAAAATGCAGAGGTTGGAAGCCAGCAGAGGTTGGTTCTTGAGGTTTAAGGAAAGAAGCCGTCTCCAGAACATAAAAGCACACGGTGAAGCAGCAGGTGCTGACAGAGACACTGGGGCAAGTGATCCAAAAGATTTTGCTGAAATCATTAATGAAGGCGGCCACACTAAGCAACAGATCTTCAGTATGGCTGAAACAGCCTTATATTGGAAGAAGATGCCATCTAGGACTTTCATAGCTAGAGAAGAGAAGTGAAAGTCTGGCTTTAAAGCTTCAGAGGACAGGCCATCTCTCTTGTTAGGAGCTAATGCAGCTGGTGACTTTAAGTTGAAGCCAGTGTTCGTTTAGCATCCTGAAACTCCTAGGGCCCTTAAGAATTATGCTAAATCTACTTTGTCTGTGCTCTATAAATGGAGCAACAAAGCCTGGATATCAGCACATCTATTTATGACATGGTTTACTGAATATTTTAAGCCCTCTGTTGAGACCTACTGCTCAGAAAAAAAGATTTCCTTTCTATGAATGCTCATGTACAATACACCTAGTTACCCAAGAGCTCTGTTGGAGATGCCCAAGAAGATTAATGTTGTTTACATGCCTGTGAACACAATATCCATTCTGCAGCCCCTGAATCAAGGAGTAATTTTGACTTTCAAGTCTTATTACTTGAAACTCCATTTTATAAGGCTACAATTGCCATGGGTAGTGATTCCTCTGATAGATTTAGGCAAAATCAATTGAAATTCTTCTGGAAAGGATTCACCATTTTAGATGCCATTAAGGACATTTAAGATTCATGGGAAAAGGTCAAAATATCAACATTAACAGGAGTTTGGAAGAAGTTGATTCCAGCTCTCATGGATGACTCTGAGGGGTTCAAGACTTCAGTGGAGGAAGTCACTGCAGATGTGGTAGAAATAGCAAGAGAACTAGAATTATAAGTGGAGCCTAGCTGGCACAGTGGTTTATGCCTGTAATCTCAGTGCTTTTGGAGGCTGAGGAGGGAGGATCACTTGAGGCCAGAAGTTTAGGACTGTCCTGGGCAACATAGCATGACCTATCTTTACAAAAAGTAAAACAAATTAACCAAGCATGGTGGTGTACACTTGTGGTCCTAGCTACTCAGAAGGCTGAGGCAGGAGGATCCTTTGAGCAGCTCTAGAGTTCAAGGCTGCAGTGAGCTATGATTGTACCACTGCACTCTAGCCTAAGTGACAGAATGAGACTCTGTCTCAAAAAAAAAAAAAAGTGGAGCCTGAAAATGAGTCTGATTTGCTGCAATCTCATGATCAAAGTTGAAAAGATGAGGAGTTGCTTCTTATGGATGAGCAAAGGAATTGGTTTCTTGAGATGGATTCTACTCCTGGTGGAGATGCTGTGAACATTGTTGAAATGATGACAAAGGATTTAGAATACTCTGTAAACTTACTTGATAAAGCAAGGGTAGGGTTTGAGAGAATTGACTCTAATTTTGAAAAAAGTTCTATGTGTTAAAAATGCTATGAAATGGCATCACATGCTACAGAGAAATCTTTCATGAAAGGGAGAATCAATTGATGCAGCAAACTTCACCGATGTCTTATTTTAACAAATTGCCACAGTTATCCACCCTTCAACAACCACCACCCAGATCAACAATGGTGTCAACATTGAGGCAGAACCTCTGACCAGCAAAAAGATCGCAATTTGCTGGTGGCCCAGATGGTCCTTAGCATTTTTTTTGCAATAAAGTATTTTTAAATTAAGGTATGTACATTTTTTAAACATATACTGTTTCACACTTAATAGATTACAATATAGTATAAACAACTTTTTATATGTACTGGGAAACCCAAAAATTAATGTGACTCGTCTTATTCTGATATTTGCTTTATTATGGTGGTCTGGAACCAAACCTAAAATATCTTCAAATATCTGTACTATATTTCATTTATCCATTCATCAACTGATGGATTTTTGCTTTATTCCCACTTTTTAGTTATCATAAATGATTCTATTTTGAGCATTCATGTACAAGTTTCTAAATGAACATATGTTTTCATTTGCCCTGAATATATACTTAGTGATATTGCTAGGTCATAGGGTATATGGTATCTATGTTTAATTATTTGAAAAACTGTCATACTGTATATGAGAGCCTGATTTCTCCACATCCTTGCTGATATTATTATAGTTTTTTTGTTGTTGTTTATTTGTTTTTGAGTTGGAGTCTCACTCTGTCGCCCAGGCTGGAGTGCAGTGGCATGTTCTTGGCCACCACAGCCTCGACCTGCTGGGCTCAGGCGATCCTTCCACCCCAACCTTCCAAGTAGCTGGAACTACAGGCATGTGCCACCATGCCTGGCTAATTTTTTGATTTATTGTAGAGATGAGGTCTCACCACATTGCCCAGGCTGGTCTCAAACCTTTGGGCTCAGGCAGTCCTCTCACCTCAGCCTCCCAAAGTGTTGGGATTATAGGCATGAGCCACCACACTCAGCCTATTATCTTTTTGATGATAGCCATCCTAGTAAGTATGAAGTGGCATCTCATTGCAGTTTTGCTGTGCATTCCTCTGATGGCTTCTGATGCTGAGCATGTTTTCATGTGCTTATCGGCCATTTGTATCTTCTTTAGAGAAATATCTGTTTAGCTTCTTTTCCAGTTTTAAAATTGGGCTGTCTTTTTATAATTGTGTTGTAAGCATTCTTTATATATTCCAAACACATATCCCCTGTCAGATATGTGATTTCTGATTTTTAAATATCTTTCTTGACTAAACCAGACCAGCTCCTATATGACTAGAATGGTTTTCAGTCTTCTGTGGAACTCTAAAAGAGTAGCTTCCTTTGTAGATTAACCTTCTATTTTTATAGGAAAGGGAAATGAGACTTATAGAAAAATTCTGCCTTAGACATGACACCAAAAGCATAAGCAACAAAGAAGAAAATGGATAAACTGAACACCATCAAAATTTAAAACTTTGTGCTTCAAAGAACACCATCAAGAAAGTAAAGACAACCTAAAGAATGGGAGAAAAAAATTAAACCATTTGATAGTGGACTTGTATTTAGAATATATAAAGAACTCTTACAATTTAATTATTAAAAAGATGAGTAACCCAATTATAAAATGATTAAAGGATCTGAATAGGCTTTTTAAAAAAGGATATGTGTACAAGTGGCCAGCAAACACAAGAGCATATACCCAATGTCACTAGCTATCAAGGAAATGCAAATCAAAACTACAGTGAGATGCCACTTCACACTTACTAGGATGGCTATAATCAAACAGGTCATAACAAATGTTGCAAGAATGTAAAGAAATCAGAACCCTCATACATAGCTGGTGGGAATGTAAGATGATACAGCCACTTTGGAAAACAATATGGCAGTTTCTCAAATAGTTCAACATAGAGCTACCATATGACCCAGCAATTTCACTTCTAGGTATTTACCCAAGCGAAATGAAAGTATGTCCACAGTAAAACATGTGCATGGATGCTCATAGCAGGATTATTCATAATATTCAGAAAGTGGAACCAACCCAATGTCAATAAACTGATGAATGGATAAATAAAATGTGGTATATCCATATGATAGAAATTATTAGGCAATAAAAGAAATGAAGTACTGACACATGCTATAACGTGAGTGATAAATGAAGAAAATCAAACACAAAAGGCCACATGTTGTATTACTCCATTTGTATGTCTAGAATAGGAAATCTATAGAGACAGAAAGTAGATTATTGGTTCCCTAGGGATGAGAGGAGTAGGGAAGTTGGGGGTGAAAGCTGGAAGTTGTGTGGTTTATTTTGGGCACAATGAAAATATTCTAAGAATGATTGTGGGCCAGGCTCAGTGGCTCAGCCTGTAATCCCAGCACTTTGGAAAGCCGAGGCGAGTGGATTGCTTGAGTCCACGGGTTCGAGACCAGCCCGACAACGTGGCGAGACCTCATCTCTACAAACAAACAAACAAATAAGCCAGGCGTGGTAGTGTGCACCTGTAGTTCCGGCTACTTGGATGGCTGAGGTGGAAGGATCTCTGCAACCCAGCAAGTCGACGCTGGAGTTGCTGTGAATTTGCCACTGCACTCTAGCCTGGGTGACAGAGTGAGACTCCAACTCAAACAAACAAACAAAAAAGAATGATTGTGGTAATAATTGCACAACTCTAGTGATATACTAAAAGCCATTGAATTGTGCACTCTAAATGGGTGTATCATATGGGATGGGAATGACATCTCAATAAAGCCATTTAAAAAATTCATAGTCTTTATCTTCTGAAGAGTTTCTAACCCGGAGTCCATGCATGAAGTTTGTTAAAGTATTTACAAACATTTTGTGTATAAACACATATGCATCTTTTGGGGAGTGGATTTGTGATCTTTATCATATATCTGGGTGATCTGACACCTAAAAAATTTTACTTTCTCCCTCAATTATCTCGTGGGGATGGATAATACCAGAAAAGTGCTAGGCAGCAATACCATAAGACACTTACACAGTGTACAGTCACAATGTAGTATTATAAATGATTAGATAAATCTAATGACACTGTGCCCCTGCTCCAGTGACTCATCCATAGCCTTCATGATTCAATTCTAATTCTTTATCATGGCTTAAGATTCTTCATAGGTTAGCCCTTGCTTTCTTTTAAGTTTCATTTCTCATCTCTCTCATTTTGAGGCCTGTATCAGCCAAACCAAATCACTTGCAGTTTCCCAGCACATAAGACATGATCTGGCCTCAGGCCTTTCCCCATGCCATCTGTGCCTGGATTTCCCCTCTCTATACCTTCTGTTCATCCTATAAGACCGGACTCAAGCATCTTACTTACGCCTTTCCTGAGAATTCTCCCTTCTAGCCAGTGTGTTTCTTCTGCTGTGGGCTGACTTTACAATGTAACATCTTGGAATCAGCTGTCTGGTTTTTTTTGTCTTGCCCTCCAGATTTTTACTTAACCCATGGCAGGATCCTTGTTATTATTTGTCTTTGCCTTTCCAGCATCTAGTATAATACTTGTCACTTAAGCTCTCAGCACACGTTTGGTTAAGTGGTTGGATGAACTGGTAAAGCCCATTGTATAGCTTTAGAGAACAGTAATTCCTCTTAACAATTCAATCCAGACAGAAAAGAAGTACTTCATTTTCATGAGAGTATTTTACTAAAGGTTTGTTTTTTTTCATGCTTCAGCTAAAGGTTAAATCAAGTGAAATCTACATGGTACTTTGATGTAGCTTTAAAAGTTCAGAGTGAAACAAGTGTGAAGTGATTTATTTCCTGTAATTGATCATACATTTACATGCAACCTCTTATATTCCTAGCCTCATGGCCATTGACATTAGAGTACCTTCTAAATAATGTTAATGGTTTCAATTTTATTAAAGATGTGTGAGCTGCCAGGAAGAAGGCATTCGGTGACAGTTTCATTTTGTTTTGCCCAGAATACTGGATAGATCTAGGTGTGCACTATGGAAAGACTAAGCATTCTCTGTAAATAACTCGCCCTTCTCCTTCTCTGGTAGCAAGTATACAGTTTTAATTTTTTCAATTCCAGATTTTCCTTTATGCCTTTTTCACATATTAATGTGGGCACATATTTTTTTCCTTCTAAAAATGTGAGTTTTAACTGTTGCATTTGTTATACTTTTTACGAAGAATTTTTTTTGTTTTATCTTTTTTTAAAGACTTACCTTGCTTAAAGCCAAATGCATTTTCAGCATTGTCAGTATTATTTCAATAAAATTCTTGAATTTTTAAAGTCTCATTTTTTAAGTAGTGTAGATTGGAATTTGGGCTCTTATTTATGTAGTACAGTCATCCAAAACTCATGACTCCCAATTGATCACTCTTACTGGTCTGTTCTGATTCTCTGGAAATAGTTTGGTTTATATGCTTATGCTAGTTTTAGTCTTTGTCATGTTTATAATTCAGTTTTTAAAGAAGCTGGTAATTGAGAATACATCTAAGTATATCATTTTCCATTTACATTTATTTTAAATTTTAAAAACTGAAAAAACTAGGAAGGTATTCTAAAAGGAATCCAACAAAATTGCTGCCCAAACTGGAGGAGAGAAAAAAGTAACGCCTCTGGAACTTAGAAATACAAATCAATGTGATTATTGGACTCTGTTCATCTTTCCATATGAAGTGTAATGTATAGTTATTTTTAAATGTCTGTATTATGTACATCACTTACAGAGATGTTACATTTAAGTTAAAAAGCTATAGCTCTTTGTTTTACCAAGATTGATTGTACAAATTCAAATGTACAAATAGGAGCTTTTATAATCTGATATGACTCAGTCTTGGAAACTTACTGCAACTGTTTTGCAGCTCACTTGTTATCACATGACTCACTTCAATGGTTTAAGCCCTGTCTAGTAGTGATCAAAGTTCATTTGGTTAGGGGTTTTTTTGGTGTGTGGATGACTTTTTCCACTTTGTTGTGGATTGATTGTCTTTCAAAATACCCAATGCAGTCCTTCCTCTTATTCTTTTGAATCTCAGAAAGTGGTAGTTGTCTACACAGTGCAACCTCCAGTCACACGCAGGGGGAAAACTTTTTTAACTTGAAATAATACACATGAAAGCACTTGTGACTGTAAAGCATCATGTAAATACAAGTGTATTATTAATTCCATACCCCCAAATGTTAAAATTGAAGAAGAATAACTTGTCTCTTTATAATCAAGTGTAAAAGTCGGGCAACCTCTTCGGGTCCCCTCCCACTGTGGGAGCTTTTCTGTCCTGTTAATAAATCCTGTTTTCTAAAATAAATAAATAAATGAATAAAATCATGTGTAAAAGTCAGTCCTAACTTTTTCAAGTTCCAGTGTCCTGTGATGTGGTAAAGGCAAGCAGACACGTAGGGAGCATTTTGTCTCCTCTGTTCATATGGATACTTGCGCTGGTGATCTGATTTTCTCATTACAGATTTCTCTATTATTTATAAATAGAGCCTATATTTTTAGGCTGCCACACTCTAAACTATGACACTTCTCTGTTTCATGAAAGAAATGTATGTCTTAACATTCAGTGGCTCAGCCAATAGAATAAACTGATGAAAATTTTAAAAATACTTACATATCCTTAATGATTCTTGAAGTCCTTCAGGGCTTCAGAATATTCATCCCTACAGTTTCTCCCTGCTTTAAAATTTTAATAATCTTGTGTGAAATAACTGTAAGCATTTTTAAATAGCTTTTTTTTGTATTTGGATTTTTACTATCACGCAGTTAGAAACTCTGCTGCTTCCTGTTAAAACCTGCTTTCATCAGACTATGAACATGACAGTTTCCTGTTTTCTTATTAACTATACTGCATTTTGTGCTTTATTCTTTGTAAACTGTATAATAACTTATCACTTTCCTTTTTTTATTACTAAGTGCTTTTTGGGGGCCAGCATTGTTTAATACTAAAACCTAATCTCTTTGTTGATAGTGCAGAGTTTAAATTTTGTTAACTTTTTAAGTTGTGCTGAGTGTCAGATGTCTTAAATATCATTTAAATACATTTTACATGTTTTTACTTTTTATACTCTGTCTCTTAATGCATAACATGGTGAAGCAGTCCACATCAGGTAAGAACCAATGTGTTACTTGGGTCTTGTATGTTAGCGTTTGCATCTGTCTGCTTCTTAATGTTCTCATTCAGCATTTAAAAGGACAGGATAAATAATTATTACCTAAGGGCTTTTTCAAGAATGCTGCCGTCTTTTCAAAGTAGGTTATTGGCATTATGTACTTACTCTTATCAAGTCAAAAGGCTAAATCCTAGAATACAAAAATGATTAAGAAATAATCTCTACCATCAAGGGACTAACAGAAGAGGTAGCATATATCTACAGCAAACAATGATTCCATATTTTTCCAAATGGTGCTTATTTTAATTATTTAGTTTTAGTGTCAAATCGTATGATTTAGGAAAAAAACCTATCTATATATGTGTATTCAATCATATGTGTGCATGTTAATAAGTACAATATTAATAAAAGTATTTATGAAGACACTTATTGATTTATTTAAAATGCTATAAAAAGGCTAGACATGGTGGCCCACACTTATAATCCCAGCTCTCTGGAAGACCAAGGTGGGAGGATTGCCTAAGTCCAGGAGTTCAGTACCAGCCTGGAGAACATGGCAAGACCTCGTCTATACAAATATATTTAAATATTAGCCGGGAGTGGTGGCGTGTGCCCATAGTTTTAGCTGCTTGGAAGGCTGAGGCAGAAGGACTGCCTAAGCCCAGCAGGTTGAGACTGCCGTGGCTATGAGCATGCCACTGCACTCCAGCCTGGGTGACAAGAGTGAGACTCCAACTCAAAAAAACCCCCAAAATTATTAAGATAAAGGAAGCAGGTTTTTTTGTTGGTTTTTGTTTTGTTATTTAGGGGTTTTACTTTGGATAGTCTATCTGCTACTATCTAAATGGTGGCTACAAATAAATTTAGAGGCATATGTGATTATTTTATTAATGACCTTATTGTTGGATTACAACCAAACAAATAATTGAAACTAAGAAACTCAGCGTGCACAGTGGCAAATGTTTATTTTTAGATTTTTACCCTACCTTGTTCTTCATGGATTTTGAAGCCATTTGCATGAATACATAATAAAAAATAAGTAAATATTAAGTTAAACCAAAATTGCTAATACTAGACTTTCACTTACAAAAATGGCAGTATCATATGGTTAAGTCTAATAGTTAAGAGAATCATTATTGAGGCAAAAAATCTAATAAAATGAAAGGTAATATTAGCACACAAAAATGTGTACAGAGCCAGGCGTGGTGGCTCACACCTATAATCCCAGCACTTTGGAACGCCGAGGTGAGAGGATTGCCTGAGCCCATGGGTTCGAGACCTGCCTGAGCAACTTGGCAAGACCTCGTCTCTACAATAAATCAAAAAATTAGCCGGGCGTGGTGGCACGTGCCTGTAGTTCCAGCTACTTGGAAGGCTGAGGCGAAAGAATCACTTGAACCCAGCTGGTCAAGGCTGCTCGGTGGCTGGGAGCATGCCACTGCCCTCTAGCCTGGGCAAGGGAGTGAAACTCCAACTCAAAAAAAAAAAATGTATACCGTATCAAAGTGAATCGTATATTTGGTAGCCAAAGCAAAGTAAAGAATATAATATTTGGAAGATTTCTGACACCTAGCAAGACAAACCAAGCCAGGTATTCTTTTTCATTTCTAAATGTTGAAAGAAATTTATGGGTTCACATGAGGAGGACAGGGCAATGTATTTTCACTTGGGGTTATTACAAATAAACTGTTATGAATCTTGTTATAAACATTTTTGGTGTAATATATCACTCATATATCTAGGAATAGAATTGATCAGTGACTATTAAACTTTATGGTTCAAACCAGGACAATTTTGAGAAAGAAAATAATTAAAAAGTATCCTGTGACAACAAGCATAGCCAAGACTGTCCCAAGCAAACTGAAACGCATAGTTATTGTAGGTAGAGGGTCTGCAGATGTTCAACCTTCTTGACACAGCCAAACCATTTTCCAAAGTGCTTGTACCGAATTACACTCCCACCAACTATGTACAAGAGTTCCTATTCCACATTTTCACTGACACAGCTGAAAATTCAATGTTGTATTTTCTTTTTTCTTTGTTTCTTTTTTTTTGAGTCACAGTCTTACTCTGTCACCCAGGCTGGAGGGTAGTGGCACACTCATGGCTACCACAGTCTTGACCTGTTGTGCTCATGCAGTCCTTCCACCACAGTAGATGGAACCACAAGTACACACCAAAGACCTCAAGCAATCCTCAAAACGTCCTCAAGCAGTTTTGCCGTTAAGGATTGTGGCCATAGAAAAATACCACTGAACATTGAATTTTTTATTTTTCTGAGTCAAAGTCTCACTCTGTTGTCCAGGGTGGAGCGCAGTGGCACTCTCACAGCCAACACAGCCTCGACCTGCTGGGTTCAGGCAATTCTTCTACCTCAGCATTCCAAGTAGCTGGAACTACAGATACGCACCACCACACCTGGTTAATTTTTTGATTTATTGTAGAGACGAGGTCTCGCCAAGTTACCCAGACTGGTCTTGAACCTGTGGGCTCAGGCAGTCCTCTCGCCTTGGCTTCCCAAAGTGCTGGGATTATAGGCGTGAGCCACTGTGTCCTTTCAAACATCTAATTTTTTTGAGTTGGAGTCACTCCATCGTCCAGGCTGGAGTGCAAGTGGCACATGCTCATGGCCACCCCACTGTTGACCTGCTGGGCTCAGGCAATCCTTCTACCTCAGCCTTCTAAGTAACTGGAACTACAGCCACACGCTACCACACCCGGCTAATTTTTTATTTATTGTAGAAATGAGGTCTCACCAAGTTGCCTGGGCTCAGGCAATCCACTTGCCTTGGTCTCCCAACGTGCTGGGATTACAGGCTGAGCCACTGAACCTGGCCCAAACATCTAATTTTTAATCAGTAGACTTCATTGTGGGGGACAATGAGATTTACAGAAAAATCTAGTAGGAAGTACAGAGAATTCCCATATACCCCCTTAATACCTCCCCCGACTTTCTCCTATTATTGACATCCTGTGCCAGTTTGACGTAGTTACAATTAAGAAGCCAATATCAACACATTATCATTAACTGAAGTCCATGCTTTACATTAGGGCTCATTCCTTGTATTGTGCATTCTGTGTGCTTTGACAGGTGTGTAGTGACATGTGTCTTCCATCACAGTAGTATACAGAAGAGTTGCACTGCGTAACACTCCCCTGTGTCCCGCCTGGCCATCCCTTCTCTCCCCTGATCTTCTGGCAACCGCTGGTCTGCTTACTCTCATAGTCTTGCCTTTTCCAGAACGTCGTATTGTCATAATCAAACACCATGTGTTTCTTCAGAGAAGCTTCTTTCATTTACCAATATGTATTTAAGATTCTTCCATGTTATTCCCCCTAACTCCAACACCCTCATACCCTAGTATTAAACTGCTGGAAAGTTCTTCAGACTTACCATCTTCTTTCCTTCATACTTTAAGTATATGCTTTCTCTGCTTAATGAGGATTTTCAGGTGTAATACCATGTGAAACTTTTTTTTTGAGTTAAGAGTCTCACTCTGTTAACCAGGCTGGAGTGCAGTGGCATGATCATGACGGTCACAATTCATGACAGCCCTCACCTCCTGGGCTCAGGTAGTCCTTCTACCTCAGCATCCCGAGTAGCTGAGACTGTAGGCATACGTCACCACACCTGGCTAATTTTTTATAGTAACAAGGTTTCACTATGTTGCCCAGGCTGGTCTTGAACTCCTGGGCTCAAGCAGTCCTCCCACTTCAGCCTCCCAAAGTGCTCGGATTACAGGCATGAGCCACCACACCTGGCCTCATGTGATACTTTCTAACCAGAAATAATAATGGATACAGACTTGGTCATTCTAGAAATCAGGACCCTACTCAAAGTCTTGGAAAGGTCTCTGCTTTTAAGGTATATTTCATTTATGTGTTTGTGAGTGTATGTATTTTGCTTTAAAGCTCTTGGGTTTCCCTAGAGATAGTCTTCTGAGCCCAATCTAAAACTGGAGCATCATTGCAGTAAAACTTTGCTACTGTTCTAATGAGAGCCTGGATCTGAAAGGAGCAGTAGACTGATGGTAATAGTTACCAGTGTCTGATAAGCTCATTGTGGAATTTTTTTTTTTAATGTGCAGTAGTACCTAATCTCTTTTTTTTTTTTTTTCTCTCCCTTTTTTTTTTTTTTTGGAGTTGGAGTCTCACTCTGTCACCCAGGCTGGAATGCAGTGGCACACTCACAGCCTCCACAGCCTTGACCCACTGGGCTTAGGCAATCTTTCTGCCTCAGCCTTCCAGCCTTCCTCAGCTGGAACCACAGGAATGCACCATGCTTGGCTAATGCACCATGCCCAGCTAATTTTTTTAATTTATTGTAGAGATGAGGTCTCAGCCAAGTTGCCCAGGCTGGTCTGGAACCCCTGAGCTCGGGCAGTCCTCTCACGTCCACCTCACAAAGTGCTGGGATTACAGGCGTGAGCCACCACGCCCGGCTAATTTTTGTAAGTGTTTACACTTACACACATGCTTTATAGAGTCAAAGAATAATTGAAAGAATACAGAAAGAAGCAGTCTCCTGCTTGGCTTTGTTGGTCCTTGCAGGCCACTGTCTTCTAACTGCTTGGTTCTGGATTATTTGGATTTAGGTATACTCTGTGGGCATCTTTACCTGGGGAAGGGCTTACCTCTCATTCACTCTCCTGGCCTCCTCCCTCCCCCCACAAACACAAGCTTTCTATCTCTCCATTCTGCCAATATAATGATTTTTGTTAGTTTTCAGGATCTACATCATCAGTTTACATTTACATGATCAGGACCATATAAATTCCACTCACAGGGAGCTGCGGGCACACAGGTGCCGCATCTCAGCCAGAAAGAGCCTAGGAAGTTGTATTTTTCACAGGTTTCCAAGACGGTCTTACCAGGGAAGTTGAAAAATGTTTTTGTTTTTCCGACCCTACTTCTTTAAGAAACAGCTTTGCTGGGCGCAGTGGCTCACGTCTGCAATCCCAGCACTTTCGAAAGGATTGCCTGAGCCCAGGGGTTCAAGACCAGCCCAGGCAACTTGGCGAGACCTTGTCTCTACAGTAAGTAAAAAAATAGCCAGGTGTGGTAGCACACACCTGTGGTTCCAGCTACTTGGAAGACTGAGGCAGAAGGATCACCTGAGCCCAGCAGGTCAAGGCTGTGGTGGCTGTGAGCATGCCACTGCACTCCAGCCTGGGTGACAGAGTGAGACTCCAACTCAGAATAAAATAAATAAAAACAGCTTTATTGAGATATCTTACATGTCATAAAGTTCTTCCATTTTAAGTACAAAATTCAATGGTTTTTGTGTATTTATAGAGTTTTGCAACTAAAGACACAGTCAGTCTTAGAATACTGCTATCACTTCCAGAAGGACCCTCGTGTCTGTCTGCAATTACATCCCATCTTCCTCCCTCTCCCCATCCTGGGTAACCACTGATCTGCTTTCTGTCTCTGTAAGGTTTGCCTGTTCTGGACATTTCATATAAATGAAATTGTACAACATATGGGCTTTTGCATCTTTCACTCAACTTAATGTTTTTGAGGTTCATCCATATTTCAGTATTTCGTTCCTTTTTATTGCCAAATAGCATTCAGTTGTGTGGAAACAGTCTGGAGGTTTTTTTACCTGTATACATTTACTCAAATTATTGTCTTGATTTTTGTTGGTTTGTTTGTTTGTTTGTTTGTCTCAGTCTCACTCTGTCACCCAGGCTGGAGTGCAGTGGCACACTCACAGCCACTGCAACCTCGACTTGCTGGACTCAGGCAATCCTTCTGTCTCAGCCTTCCAAGTAACTGGAACCACAGGCACATGCCACCACTTCTGGCTAGTTGTGTGTGTGTGTGTGGGGTGGGGGGGGTGGTAATTGTAGAAATGAAGCCTCACTAAGTTGCCCTGGCTGGTCTCGAACCCGGGCTCAGGCAATCCTCTTGTCTTCACCTCCCAAAGTGCTGCGATTATAGATGCGAGCCACAGCACCTGGCGGGTTTTGTTTGAGTTTTTTTTTTTTTTCCATTTACTTGTATTCTCTTACATGTAACTCTCCTTTACTTTCATGAAATCTCCTTTTATGGGTTGATCTCCGCTGTCCAAACAATTGGGGTATTCTGTTAACTTCATCCTGTTGAAGAAGTCTTTCTTCTGACCTGCTCCCATCTTCTTCAGCCTGGAGAGGGTACCTCTAAGTCTCTTGCATAGCCATCATCTTGGGAGCATTTTTCATCACCATAGGGATCCCCTTCACCTGTCTTTTGTACTAGACTTCCTCTTTCCTCCACCAAAGACAGAAGATTTCTTTCTTTCCCTTGGCGTACTTTATTTTGATGGAGCATTTCACCTGCCTTCCTGAAGGGTTTATGGGAGATATGCCATAGAAAGGTTTTATTAGATTCTAAGTCTATGGTTGACCCAAAAGGAGTTTAAAAATCAAAAAGGCCTTGCTGCTTTTAATTCTTATTTTAGCCTAAAACTTACTTGATAGTTTGAGTGAGTAGTTTAAAATTTGAAAAGATAATTATAAAATTTTAATGTAAGTTAAACATTTTTTCTTAGTATTTTGAAGACACTGC
The DNA here is from genome assembly GCA_963574415.1 of Tarsius wallacei. NCBI lineage: Eukaryota > Metazoa > Chordata > Mammalia > Primates > Tarsiidae > Tarsius > Tarsius wallacei. The sequence goes on from CAUYQG010292848.1 coordinate 28,577, forward strand.
TCCGCTGTCTTTTGCAGTTGGAAAGTCTGATGCCATTCTGATTCTTAATCTTTTATGGAAAATATGTTTTTGTTTTTGGCTAGAAGTTTTATCATTTTTTTTCAAGAGTCCTAAAATTTCACTGTGATGTATGATGGTATAGGTCTACTTTTGTCTGTTGTTCTGGACACTTGATAGGCCTTTTCAATTTCAAAGCTCATGACTTTCAAGTAAGAGAAATTGATATCTAAGACTTCTTTTTTTTTTGACATCCTGTTCTATTTATGTAGTTGCAGTGTATGTAGAGGGAAAAGTTTTCATCTTTGACCAGGAATGGTGATTCATGCCTATAATCCCAGCACTTTGGGAGGCTGAGATGGGAAGATTGCCTGAGCCCAGGAGTTCAATACCAGCCTGGGCAACATAGTGAGACCATGTCTCTACAAAAAATAGCCAGGCATGGTGGTGCACATCTGTAATCCCAGCTACTTGGGAGACTGAGGCAGAAGGATTGCATGAGCCCAGGATGTCAAATCTGTGGTAAGCCATGATTGTGCCACTACATTCCAGCCTGGGCAACAGAGAGACTCTGGCTCAAAAAAAAAAAAAAAAAGGCTGGGCTCGGTGGCTCAGCCTGTAATCCCAACACTTTGGGAGGCTAAGGCGAGTGGATTGCCTGAGCCCGTGGATTCAAGACCAGCCCAGGCAACTTGGCAAGACCTCATCTCTACAATAAAATAAACAATAGCCAGGCGTGGTAGCACACGTCTGTAGTTCCCGCTACTTGGAAGACTGAGGTGGAAGGATCACTGGAGACCAGAAGGTTGACACAGGGGTGGCCACTGTACCCCCAGCCTGGGCGAAGGAGTGAGACTCCAACTCAAAAAAAAAAAAAGTGTTCTTTTTCCCAGATGGTCTCTTCCCTCCTGATCGCCTTTTTTCCTGGCTTCTCTTATATGCTGCCCTCAAATCTCTGATATTTTATTCTGCTCAAACTTTAAGACTAGAAAGCTAGTAGGGTGATCTAGCTGAGACTCTTTTTTGGGGAATTTCAAGATTTCAAAGAGTTCTGGTACCCCTATTTCCTTGGTCAATTACAAAAGTACTTTCAGTGATACTCAGTGACTTTTTTTTTTTTTTGGAGTTGGAGTCTCACTCTGTCGCCCAGACTGGAGTGCAGTGGCCGCTCCCGGCCACCGCAGCCTCGACCTGCTGGGCTCCGGCGATCCTTCCGCCTCAGCCTTCCGAGTAGCTGGAATTACAGGCACGTGCTACCACGCCCGGCTGATTTTTTATTTATTGTAGAGATGAGGTCTTGCCAAGTTGCCCAGGCGGGTCTCGAACCCACGGGCTCAGGCAATCCACTCACCTCAGCCTCCCAAAGGCGCGGGATTACAGGCTGAGCCACCGAGCCCGGCTACTCAGTGACTTTTTAATTTCCTCTGGAAACATAATACTTTTTTTTGGTACCACTGGCATGTCACAATTGATCTCAGTGTCTGAAAATATTCCTGCAGTATATTAGGAAATTAGGAAT
>CAUYQG010292854.1:0-17155 GCA_963574415.1 Tarsius wallacei
CTTTTCAATGTATGTTTTGTCCCAGTTTGTTAAAACTCTCAGTATCCATGCCTTTGCAATATGATTTTGCAACTTCCCCAATCAAGTAGTCTATTTCCCTAACCCTTATGATGAGGCCGCCATGTGACTTTTTTGGGAATATAAAATACAGTAGATGGAGTGATAAATAAACATTAAAGCTTATGCTTATAGGCGTTTTTTTTTATTGTGATATTGAGGGGTACATTTAAGGGTTAGGTGCACAAATATGTCTCATTCAGGCACCCTTGTTGATAAGAAGTGTCCCCCGAGGGCCCGTCCGGGGTGTGCGGCCGGTGGGGGGGGGCGCTGTGGGGGCCGGGCGGCCCGGCCCCGGGGAAGGGAGTCCGGCCCGCCACCCCCGCTCGGGGGCGGGGGCGGGCACTTCTTATCAACAAGGGTGCCTGAACGAGACATATTTGTGTACCTAACCCTTAACTGTACCCCACAATATCACAATAAAAAATATTGAATAAAAAAAATGTACATATCCATTTTGAATAATCTTCAACCTGTGTAGAAGATTATTATGCACAAAAGAAAAATTGTACCCTGAAAAGAAGGTGGAGAATGAATATTTGTTGAATGGCTTACAGATGGATTGATAAAGTTAATGAATGAATGAATGAATGTCAGCACCTTGCTCAATTACCCCTGAGATAATAAATCTAAAAATCATGGTTTTGACACTTAAAAAAAGAAAATCCAACATAGCTACCAGAAAGAAGTTGGCAGAAAACCTGTTCTTTGCAGCAAGGATATCTATATCAGGATATAAGCATCTCCTCATCCTGCAAGACCGAATGTATCTCAAAACTTGTTATATCCTAGCAATTGTACCTCCTGAGACACTGAGGATAGACTCATGGTTCTCCCAACTATGTCCTCAAGCACAATGTGAAATAAAAGCTTTTCCTGAAGACGGGCCTACTAATAAATTAAATTATTTCTGTTATGCCACAACTAATGGAGAGAAAGCGCAGAGCTCAAGATGAGCAATAATCTAAACCGTTAGATCTGATTTGTAACCTAATGATATTCTGGCACTGGCAGGGGAACAAAACAAAACTGTAGCTGTAATAACAGGCAAGGTATGCTGTCAGCACTCTTGAGAGAATTTTTATATTTTAAGCCTGTGGGAATTTGGAAAAGGTCCACATACTATTTTTTCCCTGATCTGACTGACACAGCTGATTGCACCTTTAAATTGTCTAATAATGTATATTGTCTTTGTTAATCGGAATATGAAAGCTAAAGTTGTGTCTTGTGAAAGAGCAGATCATTTAACAAAACCGAACTCAGGCATGATTGGATGGATGGGCGCTTCACTGAGATTCAGCTTTGGTCAGATGGAGGGCAGGTTACATGGCCCTAGATGCCACTGATTCATTTCCCACATCACTGTCCCTTCTGTCTCCTCTAGATTTTCTGGCCAAGGAGCAGATTACACTAGTCAACTTGCCTGCTGCATAGGTTAGATGTCTGCTGCAATAATACTGTGTGACCAAGGGAAGAAAGAAAAAAAGAAGGTAGTAGGAGACAATAGGCAATTATTTCTTGTTCACTGGTATTCTGACGGGCTTGCTGGGTAATAGAGAGTTAAGCTACAGATTAGTGCCAGGAAGCTCCACATATCTTTCATTACTGGGCCAATGACTACCTGTGAACCCAGGACATACTCATCTCATGGCAGCTGGCAGAACAGAAAGTCCAAGTAAAGTCACGTAAGGCATTCAAGCCCTTTATTCATGTGCCTTCTACTCCATTCCACTGACCAAATAGAACTCCAGAACCCAGCCCAAAGAAGGGGCAAAGAGATGTCCACAGAGGGCCCCAGTGAGAGGCGTAGCAGAATCACACAGTAAAGGGAGTGCAGGACTATGACAGAGAGGGACTGTCACATCTGAGCGATCACCAGGTCTACTGCACCTGGGCTGGCAGAATTCACCCTAAACCGCACTCCTTCTGACAGCCTCTCATTTCCCACCACAGGTAGTCAGGGGAGATCACTCATTGGCTGGCAGGCAGCCGGTCTTTGTGGTGTCATCTGGTAGAACACTAAAGTAAAGGCCCACAAAGCAAAGTTAGCTGCCCTCTATGAGTGTATAGTCCTTCTTGGGGACTAGATTTCTCCATTTGTCCTGAATCACTTCTAATAAATGCCTATTCATTCTGATTTGTTTCTCTGGGTCTCTGTCACTTCCCAGTCAGAGGCCATAGTGAAAACAACTGAATTATACAGATCTGAGAAGAGAAATCAGTCCAGTAGAGGTAAGAGTTGAGTGACAGAGAATGAGGGTGAACAGTCAGACCCCAGATTCAGTCTTCCAACTGGAGTTGCAGAACAAGCACACTGCTACTTTTACTGAGATCATATGACTACAGAGGCGATACAGAGATTTAAACGATGTTCAATAAGGTACTCTTTGGCACTGTCATTGCTTATACAGGACCCCTAAAAAGAAATCTTTAGGCCTACTTGGTTCTTGTCCATTCCTCTCAAATATTTCCTAACTTGGGATTCTTGGGGTTTCACTGTAACCTTCCAAGTGAATGACTCCCAGATCAATACTTCCAGTCCTACATTCTAATCCTAACTTACTCCTGCCAATGAATCACTTCTTCCTCGATATCCTACCTGTACCTTGAACGCCCTATGGGTCTAGAAGTGAATGGACCAGCTTTCCATATAAATCTCTACCCCTTATTTCCTCCTGCACTCCCTGTAGAGTACACGTTGGGCTCCCACACGCTATTACACTCCCAGTTGCAGGTATCTCTGCACTCCCTGTAGAGTACACTTTGGGCTCCCACACGCTATTACACTCCCAGTTGCAGGTATCTCTGCTTGCCTGACCACAAGCCAGGAACACACAGAGCCCACTTTCAGCAGAGGCTCAGTAGGCTAAATACTTTCCCAGCCTCCCCTTGCAGCTCGGGGTGGGCACAGGCCCAAGCAGGAGCACACACCTGAGGTGAAATGTACAATGGGACTTCTGGGAAAGCTCTGCCTCCCTGATGGAAAGACAGGAGTGGGGGGGAAACTGTTCTTTTTCTACTGAATTACCTTGAAATCATGAGAACACAGAGCTTCAACGTCTGGGCACCTGCTCAAAAAGCTTCCATGGCTCCCAATTGCCAAATGAATAAAATCCAGACTCCTTAGTTCAAGATTAAAATGCCTTCATTACCTGGTATATTTTTATATTTTGAGTTTTTGTCTTTTGATTCCCTTTCATATGAATAGAGAATAACTATATTATGCTATTTTTGAGCTCACAATATGCCAGGTAACCTGTTAAGCACATGACGTAGTATTCACTGACTATATCCAACCCTATGTGGCCAGTATTATAACACCCATTTTACAGAAATTAACAGGATCAGAATGCAAATGCAAGTTTCTCTCCGCGAAGTCCTGTGTTTTTCAACCATTATTTCTTGGGTGCCTTCTGTCTGCCAGACACTATTATATCATATCATTTCCTCTTGCAGCTGGTTCTTCCCTCTGCCCTACCCATTTACTCATTCCTTCTGGGCTCAGCACAGCAAGTCGTTTCATGGGCAATGCGCCTCCCCTCAAGATGTAGCAAAAAACCATCAGCGATCCCATTCTCCTTGAAAAAAAAAGTGCAATCATTTTTCTATATTCCCTTAGAGCTTTCAGTCCTCCCTACATGTACTATGGTAATATAATTACATCTTACTCCACATTTGAGGGTGCAAGCTCTTGAGGAAGGCAAGGTCTGCTGCTTATTCATTTTGTAACTTTCCCCGCCAGCTGCTCCCTCCACATGATAATAATGAGACAACAGTTATCAAGCCTTTACCAAGTGGAAGATGGCAAGCTATCACTTTACACATTCTTCTACTTATTCCTACAATAACTCTATGGTTTCTATTACTTCCATTTTGCAGGAAAAGAAACAGTGTAGCAAAGTTAAGTCACTTGCTCAAGGCCACATACCTAATAGGTAGCAAAAACAGATTCAAACCCAACAGGTCCAATAGAAATAATTTTAAACTTTTAAGTGGCAGATTGCATCTCAGTTTTCATCAGCTAAGATACAAAAGGTCTACACTTTAAAGCATTTGGATCAAAAGACTCCATTAGGAGTGCACCCAAGTTTTAAAGCCTTTCACTGCCAGATTTTGAACAGTGAAAAAGGGTTGGCTTTAAGAATAACCTTCACTGAGCTTCCCTGGCCAAATTCTATGTAGCAGGGCAGGAGAGGGAGGAGTTTAATTCAGTATTATCTAGGCCAGGGAATCTGTGCCCAATGCAAGATATGTTCCAAAGATTTTAGGCCTAAGTTGAAATCTTTGTGCATTTTGTGAAAAGGATAGTCTGTCCCACATAATTAAATCTGCTTTTAGATTCAATATCATATTACGGAATTTAAATGGCTTACACTCAAAGAAATTGATTTCTGCCTGATAAGGTTATCATTCTGAGGTTGATGACCTATTTTAGGGGTTCCCAAACTGGACCAAGGGTCCATCTACATAAGAATTATCTGAGGTAGATGAAAAAAAATGCATAGATTTCAGTTATGGAATAGGAGTGGGTGACATTTACAAAGCTCGTGAGGTTTTTGATGAGCTGCAAGATTTGAGAACCACTGAGTTCCAGTCCACTCCAAATCTTAACAACTAACACTTCTGTAACTTACCCTTTTAAGAATAATCAAGCCAAAAAAAAAAAAAATTTAAAGAGAGTTGTTCTACAGTTTCTGGCTTTAGTTTCCAACAACTGCAATTTTGAAAAGCTCCAGATTGTGATTATTAGGTCTCCTACATACTTGGTTACATCCACACAAAAGGCCTGATCCCAAAGAATCCATTCTATGAATTTAGCAGTGCCTGTTGAGAGTTCTGTTTGTGTAACGATATCAGAAGCATGCCTGGATAGGATTACATAAAGTCAGGGAGTAGCAAGCACATTATGAGGAAAGCAGCTTGCCCTTCAATAATCTGATAAACAGGCGTTAACAGAAGCACCACAAGTACTGGATGCCTGAGTCGTCGAGCCTTTGTTGCACCATATGTCAGAGTGCTCCTAGCTCTGCACAAGATCAAAAATGCGGTCTTCCAGATAAAGTCACTCTCTGAGCTTCTTTGCAGGAACAGGAGGGAAAGAAAGGACTTTGCTTATAAGCATGGTATAAATAGTCTCAATACACAGTTCTGAGTTTGAAAGGGTAAAACATCAACCTGATAAGATCCAATAACACATATAAGTATATCTGTACATACTCGTTCACATCTATATGAACACACACGATTCTGTTATCTAGATGGTATTTACACATGTGTGCATTATGTGTGGGTGTATGGTGTTTTCACATATGTGCACATATTAGTTATTCCCTGGCAGTTTTAGATTATTTCAACAACTTGAATCATTATAGGTAAAAACAAATAAAAAGATAAAATCCAGCTAACTACTAGAACTTATACTGACCAAGATTTGTGACACAGAATTAATCATAATTTTAAAATATACATCAGCTTCTACAGGAGATGAAAAGAATAGGGAGAGAGTAAAGGAAAAACACACAGCTCTCAGGGTCAAATCCAAGTTTTGACAATGTCACTGGCATACCACACGCTCTGGCCCAGAGACAGTATAGAAGCAAACTTGAGTAATGACAAGTAACTTTAATTAAACTCTCCATCTGCTTATAAGTTTGATGAACTTCAAAATGTACTTGCTCACCAAGTCAGGGTCTCTCAGAATGGTAATCCTTTCTTATTAATCTTTGACAAACTATTAAATTTCCCATTTTCCCCCTGACCAATGGTAGAATGCCCTCTCTCCCTGTGATTTACAAGTTGTCTCAGAAATTAGAAAGTGATGTACAGCTCATCCAATTCATTTTAATAGGAGTGTGAATGGCTTCCCTTTTGCTTTTTCAAAACACGATATCCTGAATTGTCCTCTCCATCCATGTGATAAATAACTTGGGTGCCAAAAATGAAGAATTTTTAAATGGCAAGATAAAAGGCATGATTCCATATTCTCTGTTTATAAAGGGCCTGCTCTTTGAAGTGATAAAAGCTGTGGCCCTGCTGTGCTTCCACCTGCAAAACTCCTATTAAATCTAATAGAACTTAGAGGGGTACACAAGCCACCGAGTATGAAACCTAATTTCCATCTTGGTTCATTTGATTTCCTAAAATTACATCAACAGCAAAGTCAGATAGATGGTAGACGCGGGTTTTATGGGGCTTCTAATAGGTAAAACTCTATTTTAGTATTTAAAGAATAATTACCACTCTGTGATTTCACCAGGATCCTATCGCAGTCTATTTTTGTCATCTCCTTTCCCTTCGTTTGCCCACAGACATAACCAACACAACCCGCTAACTACTCTGTCTCATTTTTGAGATAATTTAAGGAGAAAAAATGATATTCATTAAGATGCACTGTAAACCCAGAAGCACAAAAATCACTAGAATATCCACGACTCAGAGACCAAAGGGACTTAATCATTAAATTCAATTTTCCACTCACTGCATCTAAAATGAGTCACAGAGCAGACAGGGCATGTGTATTTAGAACTTGGATGAGGATGATGGTGAAATGAAGTCTTTAACCCATCCATTACAAATAGCCTTTGAATTATCTTGGGGAGACTTTGCCTAGATGTCCTTGTGCTAACAGATCGACAAGCTCAGTAACTTTAGAAACCCAACTTTGCTTCTCACCAATACCATTATTTCCCACAGAGTTCATTCCCAGATCATTCGATCAAGTATGCTTGCTATAATTGGATTCTCTCTCTCTCTCTCTCTCTCCCCCCCTCTTCCTCCCCACTCTGAAAGTTCAAAATGGTAGCACTGAGCTTAAGCTCAAAATGGTGTGCAAGTTCCAGCAGAGACCTAGGCACACACAAGTGTACATTCAATGTTTGTCAATTCAACAAAAGCCAGCTCCAAAGGCCTGCCCTAGAACTTTACAATCAACCCACTGAATTATGTCACCATGTACTAAAATCTGAAAACAGATCTGCTCTTTCTTTTTCTTAAATGGCAAAGAGAAACTACGATCGACAGCTTAATAGAAAACACAGCCCACAATATGAAAACAAAAGGTCACGTCATACTTTGCAAACTGTAAAATTTGTAAATTCATTTCCCTTACTTTCACTGTTTAATGTCTACTCTTCAAAAGAAATCACTTTAAAGTATTATTTTTGCTCTGGGTAAGAATGACTAAAGAGAGCACTCCTTTATTTCCTTTCAGTCACAAAGTAAACATGACTGGAGATTTAATTGCAGTTTATACCATCATACATCCCAGCGGGGTGGCTCATCTGGGAGCTGAATCAGTGACACCCTCTAACTTAGACTCCATGACCTTCTGGGCTGTGTTAATTGCCCTAAACCAGAAGTCGGTTCTCAAAGGGAAATGTCATCAGTAGGTAACTTGTATCAGGGAACCCTTTGATTTTTTTTGTCTTTCCCATTTTCCAGGAAGAGTAGATAGGGGATTTTCTTTAAAAGACAAGTTATCATGAATATACTTCAAGAAGTATATTGTGAATGTATTTCATATACTTACTATGAATATATTTTGAATTGATGGCATATTTTTGCAAAGAAAAAAAATGAGAAGAAGCAAACACATGGCAACAGTTTGCTCCTAGAAAGTATCCCTTACAACGGGGTTTCTTAACCTTGGTACTATTAACAATTCAGGACAGATAATAATGCTTTGTTGTGGGGACTGTCCTGTGTATTGTGGAATGTTTAGCAGCATTCTTGGCCTCTATCCACTAGATGCTGGTAGCTCTGGTCCTGATATAATAACCAAAACTGTTTTGTGGCATTGCTAAATGTCCCCTCGGGGGTAAAACTGCCCCAAGTTGAGAACAACTGCTTTAGTTAAAAAAAATAAATAAATAAGAATAAAGATAATCCTTTAAAATGACTAAGGTCAGCCTTGGCAAGGCTATTGCAAATCTGTCCTGCCTCTGTGGCACCTCCTGTGTCCCCATCACCAATAAAGCTGGGAGCCACCATAAACAGGGAATACATCAATAGACCTTTATCTTAAAAGATCTGTCAAAACTCTTCGTAATGTACTATCATAAAACAAAAAAACAAAAGGGGAAAATGCCTGTGTCTGCAAAGGGAGGAAGCGAGTTAGCATTTTATACATCAGGAAAGGGAAAAATCCTATGCTTCAAAACTGCTGCACTGGCAAATGCCTGGTGCTATGAGACCTATTTTTAAAGGGGGGTTGGGGGGGGCACAGAGAAACAGAAGAGTCAAAGTATGTTTATAACATCTTTTTATCTTTTTGACATATCAGTGAAGATTTTTTTTTTTTGAGAGAGAGAGAGACAGGAAAAGAAAAAGTCAGTAAATCCTGCAGTAAAAATAAAGAATGAGCACATGAGCAAGTAAAGCTAACCATCAGCACTTTTAAGCTATCCTTAAACAAAAAGACACTGATGAGACAGATTTATTTTAACCCCTTGGCAGAAAAGGTTACCGAATACAGTCTATCACAGGTACGACTGGAATAAAGAAGGTTCCAGTTCCGTTTGGGGGATATAAAAACAAACCAAGCCTGGTGGCTTGAAAGCTAAGACCTGAGATTACCTCCCTTTACCAAGAAATTGGGTTACTCAGGTGATCGAGCTCACATCCAAGTAGGAAGGATATATTCTAGTTCTATCAACCCCAGATTGCCCCTCAAAGTTAGCTTCTTGCCAATAAGAGAAGAAAGATAGTCCTAGGCTTACATCTTTATCTGTCAGCTTTACACAACAATGAAAGCTGATATTAATCCAAAATACTTGTAACAGTGAGTTGACTCGGGGTAATTAACACTGCTCTCCTGTTTTTGTGAGGAAGATGCTAGAAAACCAATACAGAGGACAGCAGATGTTTACTTATAAAAAGCCCAAGAGAATTTAAGTGACCAAATACTTTTTCCCAAAAGCCCTGGAAACTTATTTTTCTGCACTTTGAACCTGAATCCCACTCTTTCTCCATGAATGAACGTGGTCTTATTTGCACTAAGCATTTTCCAGAATTTCCTATTGAACCGTAAATCAACTCCAAGGGAAAGATAGTGATTAATACAACAAATGGATCATGCCATGGTAAATTTTTCACACCTGACAACTATGTCCTAGAGGAAGCATAAAAGATCCTGGCATTGCAACTTTTAACTTTCCAAATGCTTGGTGATTATTCTCACAGACCCAGAAGACCCATGACAAATAGATATTTCAAAATCTCTTGAGGAAAAAATGACTTGAGCACCAGAAAAGTTAGTATAGGGTGTGTCACTCAGTGAGAGAACACAGCTGACCACCAGACATTCACGTCTCAACACTGTTGTGTTGTAAAAGAGTAACATTCAGGAAGCAACAACAACAAAAATCCTTTGGTAAAAAAAATAACCCATCAGGTGTGCAATAAAACAGGAACATAAGTTGAAACAGTACTGTGAGTTCCAATAAGATCAGAGCAATGCTTGAGGCATAACTTCTATGAGCCACGCTGGCAAATGTGGCCAATGAACCACCTGAAATGTGGCTTAGAATTGAGATGTGCTCGCCGGGCACAGTGGCTCATATTTGTAATCCCAACACGTTGGAAGGCTGAGGCGAGATTGCCAGAGCCCACAGGTTTGAGACATGCCTGGGCAACTAGGCACGACCTCATCTCTACAATAAATCAAAAAATTAGCCGAGCATGGTGGCACATGCCTGTAGTTCCAGCTACTTGGAAGGCTGAGGCAGAAGGATGGCCTGAGCCCAGCAGGTCAAAGCTGTGGTGGTTGTGAGCGTGTCACTGCATTCTAGCCTGGGCGACAAAGTGAGACTCCAACTCAAAAAAAAAAAGAATCGAGATGTGCTTACAGAGTATGATCCGCACTGGATTTCAACTACTTGCAGGAAAAAACTAAAATATCTCACTTGTAATTTTTTTTATTGATTGCAGTTTGAAATAATACTATTTTGGAGATAATGGGTCAAATAAAATATACTATTAAATTTAATTTCATCTCTTTCTTATTACGTTTTTAGTGTGACCACCTGAACATTTTAAATTACATGTGTAACTAGCACTGATGGCTCCCATGATATTTCTATGGGACATCCCTGTTCTAGAACAGGCATCAGTACATTCTCTGCAAGCGCCTTATAAGAAATATTTTAGGCTCTGCCTCTGTCTATGGTGCTAAAGCAGCCACGGAAAAACATGTAAACAAGTGGGTGTGGTGCAATAGCAGTCATTTACAAAACCACCCGGAAGCAGAATTTGGCCTGTGTGCTTTACCTTCGCTGCCAGGCACCTAGTACATTAACATTTCCCTAGAAAGAGGAAGAAGCACACATCTGTGATCTGAATCTGGCCAGCAAATGTGTTTCTGTCTCTAGCACAGGTTTTGCACAAATCTGAAAAAAAATAAAATAAAATAAAAATAAAAATAAAAAATTAGCCGGGCGGAAGGATCTTGGAAGGCTGAGGCGGAAGGATCGCCGGAGCCCAGCAGGTGGAGGCTGCGGTGGCCGGGAGCGTCCACTGCACTCCAGTGTGGGCGACAGAGTAAGACTCCAACTCAAAAATAAAAATAAAAATAAAAACAAATCTGAACCTAAGATATCTTTAGACTGGGCATGGGTGTTTCAGGTTCCCACAGTCCCCATCACACCCCAAATTAAACCGGCTCTCTTCACACAATGGCCATGTGTGCGAGCATTCCTGCTGTAGAACCGGTGTCATTCAAAGAGGCACTCCAAAGAGAGACACAGTCAGGGAATCAAAAAATGGGTGTTTCTACCAGGGAATGGTAAGTTCTTAGCCACATATTGTCCAAATCAAATCAACTTTGAGGATGAAAGGAGGGGCAGAATTAATAATTATGTCTGGATAACGGGTTGCAATGGGAATGTGTATAGTTATTCTATTGAGAAAAGAAGGTAGCTCTGCAATAAAAATACGGGTCCACTTTCCCAGAGACACAGACATAAACAATCAAGGAAACTGTTGATGACACTTCCTCGACAGCACATTGTCTTCATGTTAAACAAACCCTTCCTCTAACATATCTAACAGAGCTGGGCTCCCTTAATATCCATGAACTGAACACTGTGGTTGGCTTCCCAGCATTCATTTCATCCTCTCTTTGGCCAGCCTTCCAAGATCTGTTTTACCATCTCTGAATAACAATTCTGGTTTTTGTCTGGGTTGCCACACCTTCCTTATCTAAGTCATAGATTGATGATTTTTTTTTAAAAAGTTTCACTCAAGCTGGGTAATGAGCATGCAGGGCCTAACTCGCCTACTCCTCCTACTCCTGTATACTCCTGATAATTTCCATAGTTTAAAAAAAAAAAAAAAGGTTTAAGGTTTTGCCCAGACTGTAGGATTGCAGCATATACCTTAGGCCTAACATAACCAGCAGCACAAATAACAGTGCTGGTTAGGATGTGACTGTCATATTCTGAAACACTCAGCCACTGGGCCTTCCGAGAAAGTTCTTCTTTCCAAACAACCCCTGCTGTGGACAGCAAAGTGCCCACCATAATGCAGAGCTAGCATTAGGATAATGCTGACATTGCAGATGGCACAGCCCAGAAATGGAAAAAAAAACAGAGTTCCTAATGGTCTAGGGATACTGAACCCAACCAAAACTGACTTTTCCAATATTGCTGAAGCCAATTTGAGTTGAGGATCTGCTGCTTGCACCTGGCATAGGCTACTTGTATAACCATCACCCTCACCTTCCTCCCTCATCTCATCCTTCCTTTATCCACTTCTCTTCTCTCTGTGTATGTGTGTGCAAAAAAATCATATTTATATACATATATGAAACATGCATAGATATGGATATGAGGCCCCCAGTGGTCTGTACCTGGAGAGTGTGTGTGTGTACATACCACTGGGGGGTAATCATGAAAATATGTGTGCTTTTGAAGCTAAATTAAGCAGTCAGAAGCCATTTTCCACCTCCCAAGCACTCCCCTGAGTTGCTAGTGCATCTGTTTTGCAGAAGCAGCTGGTGACACACTTTTTGTCTCACCAGGAAGTCACTTCCCAGAGAGAAGCTGAAGTAGGCAGTGCTGGGGCAGGACCCTCACCTGAGAGCACTGTAACAAGACTTCACCAATTCCTGCTTCCTCCTTACCTTTCTCCTTCCTTAAAGGAACTGTGCAGAGTTCTGTCCACACCACAGATGCCTCTTCCTTCTCCATTCCTAGAACCTCAGGAAAACCTGACTTTCTTCACTCAGCTTGAAACATCCCTCTTGAGAAATGGGACGGGAGGTTGTGTTACCCTCACAGAGAAGTCTTCAGCTCTGGAGGCAACTTGGACATCATCAAGAACTAGCACCAACTTCTAAACCACCAAAGACACTGAGACGCATCCTTGGGAATCTCCCTGAGTCCCTAACACATACTAACCAACCTTTCAATAAGAACTCCATTATCTTCTACCAGTGCTTAGAATATTTTTAAACCACAGAATTTATTGTTTCTCTTTATTTATGTATTTATTTATTTGTTTTTTGAGTTGGGGTCTCACTGTCACCCAGGCTGGAGTGTAGTGGCGTGATCACGGCTCATCACAGCCTTGAACTCCTTGGCTTAAGCAAACCTCCTGCCTCAGTCTCCTCAGTAGATGAGACTACAGGCGCATGCCACCACACCAGGCTGGAATTTTTAAATTTTAATTTTGGTAGAGGCAAGGTCTTGCTATGTTGTCTAAGCTGGTCTTAAACTCCTAGGCTCAAGCAATCCTTCCGCCTCAGCCTCCCAAAATACTGGGATTACAAGCATGAGCCACTGTACTCAGCCTTGGTTTTACTTTTTGAAATTGGTACTGCAACATATCACCTTGTCTTCGACTCACCGGGAAAACCTACCACCTCCTACAGAACTGGCTTTATGGAAAAACACACCAAATCAATTCAAAACTAATACTATGTTGGCCACTGCTCTTCCCACCCCCACACTAGTTTATGTACATGATCACAACAATATTTATTAAGCAATCAGAATTTGACAGGCACTGGACTAAATATTGTGCCATAGATTCTTTCATTTATTCTTCATCACATTTCCATTGTTAGATCCATATTACAAACAAGGAAACTGAGAAACAGAGAGTTTAACTAAGTTTTCTAGGACACACAGTTAGGAAATAGCAGCTCAGGAATTCACACTCTTACTGGTTTGATTTAGTATGTGCACTTTCAACTGTGATAGTATATCATCTCCAAAATTAAGAATTCAACCCCTTGTTAATAAACACACTTATTATTCTGGGAGAAGCCATTATGTCCACACTCTCGAGGGAGTAGAACATAACTCACTGCCCCATAAGTGTGGGCTATGCATGGTGACTGTCTTTCAAAGTGTATAGTGTGAGGTGTAGCAAATTTACAGTGGAGAAATCTAATAAAAACACTACCTCAAGTCAGGAGATCAAGGTCAACATCAACAGTCATAAATTGTGTTGACAGCGTGTACCCTTGATAACATACAATGAAAACAATACTTTACCTCTGTTATCCTCTACCCAGAAACCTATAAACCCAGTCTAATCATGGGGAAAACATTATAAAAACCCAAACTGAAGGATGTTCTACAAAATATCTGACCAGTACTCAAAACTGTCAAGGTCATCAAGAATATGAAAAGTCTAAGAAACTGTCACAGTCCAGAAGAACCTAAGAAAAGGATGCCGTGGGGCATCCTGTATGAGATCCTGGAACAGAAAAGAACATTAGGTAAGATTAAAGCTATCTGAATAAGTATATACTTTCATTAAAATGTATCAATTTTGGTTGCTTAGTGATGATACATGTACCAATCTCATGTAAGGGTTAACACTAGGAAAAACTGGAGAATGGGATATATGGGAACTCTCCTACCTTGAGTATTTTTCCATAAATTAAAAATTATTTTAAAATAAAATGTTTATGTCCCTAGTAGTTGGAGGGAAAGTGTAAAAGACCAAAGAACCCTAGAAGTTTCCACATCTAGCAATAATGAGAACACTGCTCAGGAGGGGAAGGCAGGCTCTGAACTGCACAGTTCTACTATGTTAACAGAAACCAAAAAACTCATCACACTTCTGGTCTGTTCCACTGACCCCTTCATTCTCTCCTTTCTGCTCATCCATGAAAGCAGATTATTTAATTCACTAGTCAAGTCCTTGCCTCCAACTCGAGTTATCAGATAGGCTATTTTTGAGTCAACTATTACTAGAAGACACTTACAAATGAGAAGACCTTCATTAAATCCCCTTACAATAAGGTAAAAATAAAAAGATTGAAAATCTTTCAAAGGTGTTAAAACAAACAAACAAACAAAAAAAAACAACACTTTGAATGCCTTACAAGAGTAGTCATGAACAGGCTTTTAAAAATGCAAAGTGACTTTGAACATTTTTTTATACCTTTCTGGTAAATGTTTTGCATAAAAGTCTCAGAGGAAGGGCAGAGTTGCCAGTGATTTGACCAGCATTACACTGATAACGTAATTCCATGCCTGATGTTATTTCCAACACCCAAAAAGTCATTTTTTGCTTTTTGTTGTTGTTGTTTGAGTCGGAGTCTCACTCTGTCACCCAGGCTGGAGTGCAGTGGCATGGCTCACGGCCACCGCAGCCTTGACCTGCTGGGCTCAGGCTATTCTTCCGCCTCAGCCTTCCAAGTAGTTGGAACTACAGGCATGTGCCACCATGCCCTGCTAATTTTGTGATTTATTGTAGAGATGAGTTCTCTCCAAGTTGACCAGGCTGGTCTCAAACCTGTGGGTTCAGGCAATCCTCTCGCCTCAGCCTCTCAAAGTGTTGGGAATACAGGCTTGAGTCATCGCATCCAGCCTCAAAAAGCCCTTCTTAACCATCTGAAAGAATTGACTAGTTGTCATTTACTGTCATATACAGTACTTTGGTGGAAACTCATGGAATGGGGGTCCTAAAATGTTGAGTTGACATGGCATATCCAGCTCCAGTTGTATCCATTACTTACCACGATCAACTCAAGTGTTTCTTTCTTACATCACAGGTAACAGACTCTTTAAGAACCCGTAGTATACTATACTGGACAGGGTTAATCTTTGTGGAGTAACAGCTTATTCCTATAAGAGATAATTCATACAATTATCTTATTAAAATGCAGACAAGTATTTTAAGAATGAAGAAGTAGGGCGTGGTGGCTCAAGCCTTCAATCCCAGCACTTTGGGAGGCCTAGGCAAGAGGATTCCCTGAGCCCACTAGTTCCGAGACCAGCCTGGGCAACTTGGTGAGACCACATCTCTACAATATATCAAAAAATTAGCTGGGCGTGGTAGCAACTACTTGGAAGTAGTTCCAACTACTTGGAAAGCTGAGGTGGAAGGATCACGGGAGCCCAGCAGGTAGATGCTGGGGTGGCCGTGAGTGTGCCACTGCACTCCAGCCTGGGCAATGGAGTGACTCTGACTCAAAAAGAACAAAGTTCTTATACCATATGTAATGGATTGGTTAGACTGAGAACGTGTAAACCATTGAGAAGAAGACACAATATGAAGACAGATGTGGAAAAGAAATGACTACAACAAATGCTGGGTGTTAACATCCAATCATACACAGACAGCCATGGCGTACTGGTCTTGTAGAGGCTTTGAAGTCCTGCTGCCTGAGTCTGCATCCCGGCTCTGTGGCCCTACCTCAGTTTCCTGATCTGTCAGATGAGGATAACAGCAGTGCTTACCTCACAGGGTCTTGGGAGGATTCCATATTACCTGTGGAGTGCTGGGGCAGGTGGGTGCTGTGCCAGCCTCCACTGCACATGTGGCAGGAGGAGACAGAGCCGCACTCAGGCCAGGGGGCTGTTGAGAGGCACCGTTGTGGGGTTGGATTGCCCTCTTTCCTGACTCACTCTTGCTAGGAGGAATCTGTACAGCCTCCCCCGCCCCCACCTGAGCCTGCATTCTCATGGGTGACACGGGACGAAATGCTTACCGGGTGATTACAAGAATGGAATCCATCTGAGTGCTGAATGTTGCATGGTGGACATCCTAGAAATGCAAACATGGTCACAGAGGAGCGAGTGCATCAGAACACCCTTGGAGGCGGTAAAATGCAGATTCCCAGGCTCCACCGCCATCCACCCATTTGCAAGTATAGATGGTTTTGTTGCTGTTGTTGTTTTCAATTTTAATTTTTTTTAAGTCAGATTTTCACTCTGTTCCCCAGGCTGGAGGGCAGTGGTATGCTCACGGCCAATGCAGCCTCCACCTGCTGGACTCAGGCAATCATTCTGCCTCAGCCTTCCAAGTGGCTGGAACTACAGGTACGCACCACCACCCTCAGCTAATTTTTTGGTTTATTGTAGAGATGAGGTCTCGCCAAGTTGCCCAGGCTGGTCTAGTATCCCTGGGCTCAGGCATTTCTCTGGCCTCTGCCTTTCAAAGCGCTGGGATTATAGGCATGAGACACCTGTTTTTTAAATTTTTAATTAATTAATTGAGTAAGGAAGCCTCTGTCACCCAAGCTGGAGTGCAGTGGCATGATCATGGCTCACCACGGCCTTGACCTCCTGGGCTCAACACCCAGCCTCCCGAGTAGCTGGGACTACAGGCCCACGCTACCATGCCTAGCTAATTTTTTCAACTTTTTTGTAAAGACAGGGTTCTCACTATGTTGCCCAGTTTGGTCTCAAACTTCTGGGCTCAAGTGACCCACCTCGGCCTTTGACAATGCTGGGATTAGATGCATGAGCCACCACACCCAGCTATGTATTTAATTTTGGATCGGAGTCTTGCTATTTTGCCTAGGCTGGTCTCAAACCCCTGCCCTCAAGAGATCCTCCAACCTCGGCCTCTCAAAGTGCTAGAATTATAGGCAGGAGCCACTGTGCCCAGTCCCCCCCCCCCTTTTTTTTTTGAGACAGACTGGAGTACAGTGATGTGATCATAGCTCACTGCAGCCTCCAACTTCTGGACTCAAGCAATCCTCCCACCTCAGCCTCCTGAGTAGTTAACAGAGTGTTTTTGAGGGCCATCTACAGTGTAGCCTGTGCCAGAGTTTCATTCCTTTTTAAGGCCAAATCACAGTCCATTGCAGGGATATACCACAGGTGGATGTGTGTTAGTGATTCATTGTATGTATTTG
>CAUYQG010292857.1:0-14041 GCA_963574415.1 Tarsius wallacei
CACTGAGTTTATAAAGGTATATGAGAGAAGACTTACTGAGGAAGGATATTCTTTACTCCTGTTGGAACAGAGTGGGAGATCCAGTTCCCCAAGTGGTCTCCACTAACATTGTGTAGGAAGAAACAGATTGCCTTTCTCAAGACTATCAACAGCCTTTCTGTTGTGAAATCTAATGGACACATTTCTCTCCTAGTCTCTAACCTTTTAAAAGCATTTTCTGTAATTGACCACTTTGTTTTTCTTGAAATATGCATCCTCTCTTGGTTTATCTGATAATGTGGTCTTGGCTTTTTAACCTTACTGGTTCATTAGCTTTTCTCAGTTTTCTTCTACTTTGTATATAATTCAGTGTTTCCTAGGATTCTAACCTTGCTCTTTTTCTGTTATTTATCACTAAGGGCAATCTCATTTATAACTATTATATATTGATGACTCCCAAGTTTATATCTCTAGGTGTCTTTCCTAGATTTAATATTCAGTATCTTACTTGCCTGTAGAATAGGTATTTTAAATGTAAAGTTTCCAATATCTTTTCCATTGCTTCCATATAGCACTGTGTTTCTCAAGCTAGAAAATCTGAAAGTCATCTTTGTTTATTTTATCCTGACATTCACTTCCTCAGTAAGTCTTCTCTCATATACCTTTATAAACTCAGTGTTGTGTTACCATTGACACTATTAGCACCCTTGTCTAAACCAGTATAATTTCTTATATGGACTCAAGATCCTAGTAGTTGATCTCTCTATTTCCACTATTGCCTGTGTTTAACCCATCCGTGTGGAAAATTATGTGAATCAGATTCTCATCTCTTCCTTGCTTAGAATCCTCTTATTATCTAGAATAAAATCCAAACTTATGCTTATTTTGATGTGTTAGATCTTGAATGAGCTAGACTAGACCCTGACTACCTTTCTTCAGCTTGATTCTTCTCTAGCTATACCGGTTATTCTCTCAGATGCTAAAGTTCCAATATTTTGGGGTTAGGTGCTCCTACTGCCTGAAAGTTCTTCTCGATTTTTTATCTGTCTCCTTCTGTTTAGATCTCAGTCTAAATGATGCCTCCTCAAAGAGGCCTTCTTTAAGTAAAATCTTCCCCACTCTATTTGACCACACGCTGTTTCCTTTTTAGGGCTTATTATACTTTGTAATTGTTTATTTTATTGTACAAATCCATGTGGAAGTAAAAATTATATGAATTAGTATCTTTTTGGTACATTAGTAAAAACTTAATATTTATAAAAGCCTAATATATTTTTTAAAAAGCCTAAATATTGTAAAATTTTGGCAGGCTAGCATTTGGAAAATATAATTTAGGGACCAAATGTGTAGCTTTGAGTGTTTGTCCTTCAGTAAAACATTGATTTATGTATTAAGTTATATTCACATGATTATTGTAATTAAGTATATTAGAATGAATCTTTTGGTATTACTTTGTCCCATTTGATAGACACATATAGGCAATTTACATTTAATGTTATTATCAGTATAGTTCTTTTTAAATCTACCATTTTGCTATTTTTTTCTATTTGTCCTACTTATTTTTCTGTTTCCTTTTACTGCTTTCTTTTGCATTGAGTGATTTTTAATAATTCCATTTTATTGCCAACTATTGGCTAGCTGGCTTGTGTATGTATTGTACGTATGTATGTATTATTTTGAGACACAGTCTCACTCTGTTGTCCAGAATGGAATGCAGTGGCATGATTCCAGCTCACCACAGCCTTGACCTACTGGGCTCAAGCAATTCTTCTGCCTCAGCCTCCCAAGTAGCTAGTACTGTAGTAGGCACACACCACCACACCTGGCTAGTTTTTGTATTTTTTTTAAATAGAGACAATGTCTCACTATGTTGCCCAGGCTCATCTCAAACTCCTGGGCTCAAGCAATTCTCCTGCCTTAGTCTCCCAAAGCAGTGGGATTACAGGCATGAGCCACTGCACTCAGCCTATTGGCTTATTTACCTATTATTCTTTACTTTATCCTTTGAGTAGTTAGTTATACCAGACCCTAGAGTTTAGGATTCACAGTATTCATCTTCACCTTATCATAGACTGTCTTCAAATATGGGCACCCTTGACATATCATGTTAGAACCTTACAACAATACACTTCCATTTCCCCCTCCTTTCCTTTATGCTGCTTTTGTCATACATCTTCTATGTATATTATAAACATTTTTTTTTTTTTTTTTTTGCTGACAGAACATTATCTTTTTCTGTTTAAATTTATAGACTCTTTTTTTTTGAGTTGAAGTCTCACCCTGTAGCCCAGGCCAGAGTGAGTGGCATGATCAATGCTCACTGCAGCCTTGACCTTCTGGGCTCAAGTGATCTTCCTGCCTCATCCTTCCGAGTAGCTGGGACTCCAGGTGCATACCACCATACCTGGCTAATTTTCTGTTTTGTTTTTATAGCGACAAGGACTTGCTGTGTTTCCCTGACTGGTCTTGAAGTCTTGGGCTGAAGCAGTCCTCTCACCTCTGCCTCCCAAAGTGGTAGGATTATAGGTGTGAGCCACCATGCCCAGCCTGTAGACTTTATTTCTTAGAGCAGCTTCAGGTTTATGGAAGAATTGAGCACAAAGTACAGGACTATAATTGATACATTCTTATTAACTGAAGTCTATAATTTAGGTTTCATTTAGGATTCATTAGGGTTCACTCTTTGTGTTGTATATCCTGTAGGTTTTGAAAATGTATGATGACATGTTTCATTGCCTTAAAAATTCACAGTACTTCATCTGTTCATCTCTTCCTCCTTCCCCTAGTACCCTTGGCAAACAGTGATCTTTTTTCTGTCTGCATAGTTTTGGCTTTTCATAGTATAAGAAGAAGCCCCCAAAAACTTGGGATTTATTTATAAAAATTGTATATTTATTCTTACATGTTTAAACTTCAGTCATCTTCAAAATACTCATTTGATGCAACACACCTATCGAGATGCTTTTTCCACTGCTCAAAACTCTTTTTGAACTCATCAGTTTTGATGCCTTTTACTGCTTTTGCCATTTTTTTTTTCACCTCGTCTACAGTGGCAAAAGTTTCCCATTGAGGACTTTCTTCATCCGAGGAAACAGAAAAAGTCTTTGGGGTGAGATTAAGTGAACGGGGAGGGTGGGGCATGGGGGTCATGCTGTTTTTTGGTCAAAACTGTGCAGTGTGGGCACACTGATGCCAATGGGTTCCTAGAATGTTTACCTAGCAGAGGAAGCCTGTACTACAAGGAGTAAACCCTCCAAAAAAGAGTAACTTGGGTTTTTTTTGGGGGGGTCCCCTTGTATATGATATAGGATATCATATACTGTATACCAAGGAGCATTTGATTGCTAGATCATATGGTATGTGTATATTTAGTTTGTAAGAGACTGCCAAACTATCTTCCCAAGTGACCATACCACTTTATGTTCCTACCAGCAACAAATGAGAGTTCTATTGTTCTTCCTTGCTGCTAGCATATTTGGTATTGTCAGCATTTTAGATGTTAGTCATTCTAATAGGTATGTAGTAGCATTTCACTGTTGTATTTTAAAATTTCCTAATGACACATGATGTTGAGCATCTTTTTATATGCTTTTTTTTGGCCATCTTTAAAAGTTTCTGTTCAGCTGTTTTGCCTGTTTATTGAGTTTTTTTGTTTTCATATTATTGAATTTTAAGAGTACTTTGTATATTTTGGTTACTAGACCTTTAACCAGATATGTTTTGCAAATATTTTTTCCCAGTCTATGGCTTGCCTTTTTGTTCTCTAATCAGTTTTCTTTTGCAAAACAGAAGCTTTTAGTGTTAATGAAGTCCAGTTTGTCAAGGTTTTCTTTCATTAGTCATGCTTTCAGTGTTGTATCTGAAAAATTATTACTATTATTCCCAAGGTCACTTTGATTTTTTCCTAAATTCTGATAATTTATAGTTTTGCAGAATTATCTTTTTAAAAAATTTAAAAATTAGAAATAAAGTTTTTATTGCTCACTCAAGTATTTACCATTTTTTTTTTTTTTTTCTTTTTGAGTTGGAGTCTCATTCTGTCGCCCAGACTGGAGTGCAGTAGCCGCTCCCGGCCACTGCAGCCTCGACCTGCTGGGCTCCGGCGAGCCTTCTGCCTCAGCCTTCCAAGTAGCTGGAACTACAGGCACGCGCTACCACGCCCAGCTGATTTTTTTGATTTATTGTAGAGATGAGGTCTCGCTTGCCCAGGCGGGTCTCGAACCCGCCGGCTCAGGCAGTCCATTCACCTCAGCCTACCAAGGCGCGGGATTACAGGCTGAGCCACCGAGCCCGGTTGGTATTTACCATTTTTGATGGTCTTTATCTTGTAGATCATCTGGTACTTTTTTCAGCATGAAGAACTTTAATGTTTCTTGAAAGACATTTATTTCTTCAGGTGTTGCGTTCTATCATCTTTTGTTTACCTGAAAAAGTATTTTGCCTTTGGTTTTGAGTAATATTTTTCATGAATATAGAATCTTGAATTGACAGATTATTTTTCTCCTAGCACTTTAGCTCATGATGTTCATGCTTTCCTTTAAATCCTTAAGCATACTTACAGTTTTATAAAAGTGTTTCAGATTTTTACTTGCATTTCTAGATATGTTTCTGTCTACTGGTTTTCCTCCTGGTGATGGGTCAGTTTTCTGCTTTGCATGCCTAGTAATTTTTCATGGATGTCAGACATTGTGAGTATTTTTGAATGTTCCTAAGTATTGTTTACAGTAGAGTACTCATGTTTGTTTTGTCAGGCAATTATGTCAATTGCAGATAAGAGTGATCCTGATCCTTTCAAGAGTTGTTTTTAGGCTTTTTAAAAGTTAGGTCTGGAGTAGCCTTTTCATTAAGGCTAATTAAGACTTAACTGTTTAGGAGTGTCTACTGATTTCTGCAAGTATTTATTGTGGTCTCTCCGCTGCCTGTATAGATTTGAATACCTCAGCTTAAACTCACTTGTTATTCTTTGCATGGCCTTGTTGAGTTTTATACCTCTCATGTGTAGATTAATGCTCGCACTAAAGTTTCAAAGAATATTAGCTTCTTGAGCTTTTTTCCTACTTAAGTTTCTCCTTTCTGTTATTCTGTCTTGCAAATTCCAGTGCTTCAGTCTCTTTGAACACGAGGCCTGATCTCTTCAACCCAGTGAGATGACTGTGTTTGCTTGGAGTTCTCTATTGTATATATGCCAAGTTCCAAAAATTGCCTCCAGGCAGAAAGTCAGAAAGATAGTAGAACTCGATTCATTTATTTTCTTTCTCTCAGGTATCATAGTCCTTTACTGCTTGTTGTCCAGTGTCTGAAAACTGTTGTGGCATGTAGTTTTTCTAGTTTTCTAATTGTTTAAGACAAAAGATAAGTTCTGTACTAGTTAACTTCTTTGTGTCCTAAAACAGAAGTTTTTCATATTTTGTTTAGATCCTGTTTAATTTCATCATATATTTAGGATGACTTTCTCTGGAATATAAACTATTTCAGGAGTTTCTTTAAATAAAAAAAATTCTGGGATGAGGGATGTAAAAGTAATGTATGTTCATTGTAAAGTACAAAAATATATTAAAATGTACATAATTTTCATCTGTAAATTCAGATTATATCTTTAAAGAAAATCTTACCAAGTTTGTAAGAATTTTTATTACAAATGATTGTTTGATTTTGTAGCATGCTTTTTTCTACATCTGCTAAAATATTTGATACTTCCCAAATAGATGTTTCATTTGGTACAAAGAATATTTTCATGGTTTTTTTTCCTTAGATAGGTGGTATCTTTAGGATCAACTGTTCATTGCATATCATATAGCCTTAAATGAAAACTGTGGAAGATGATTTATTAATATCATTTGTTGAACAAATATTCATGAAGTGCCTGCAGACCACATTACTTGATTCTGATAAACACTAAAGATATAGATCTGGTAGGTTAGAGTTTCAGACTCATAATAACAAAGTTTTGTTTTCTCTGTGAATTTTTTTTGGCGGGGAAGGTAGGTCACTTGCACTTATTATGTCACTCTCAACAAAGTCTTCCATGGTAGTCAGTAAACCCTCCCTTGACAGAACTGGGAAACAGAGGGTAAGGTTCAGCAAGGTGTCATCACTAGGAAGTGGCTGGGTAGCATTCACACAAGGCTGAGGTAAGCCAGGCCTGTCCACCATATGGAGACCTGCTATTCAGCAATAGGTCCGCAGCCTCACTTGGCAAAGAACAGATGCCCCTGGACTCGGAGCAGCCCCCTGGGCACAGGAAGAGCTGAAGTGCCACTGTAACGTAGCAGTATTTTTAAAATGTGCTCAAAGGTACCACCTTATTTAGACTGAGTTAAGTTTCAAGGTTCAAACCAAAAGATCTGTGAATTTATTTAAGTATATAGCTATAAACCTAAGTAATACTGAGCCCAGTTCTGCCTTTTCCTAAAATAGCAACTTTTCTTTTTTGCTACCATGAGCGGTATCATTAGCATGGCTCTTCTTACACATTTTTATTGCCCATTACTATGATTGACAAAATAGTACCACTCAGAGTAGAATGGCAAGCTTTTTTTCTTGTGCTGAAAAATTAGGTTGATTAAGATGGTGCTAGGTTTTCTTTTAGAATGGCTTTCTAAATAATACTTCTACGCACAAAGCAAGTTGTTTGCATTAATTTGTTAGTGCTCCCGGAATTCTACTATCATGCTCTCCATTTTGACCATGTATGTTGAGGTTTCATGTACAGTTGGTATCATACAGATTTGCCCCATTACTTGAAATTGTATGTAGTCACTGTTTAATTTCTTCATTTTTTCTAATTGGCTGTCTTCAACTGTGAAAGCAGCTGACATTCTGTGGTTAGTTGAAATCGGATCAAGGTTTGATTTGACATTAGTTTTGATTTTCATTATTCAACATTTTATTTGACAGAAAACACTTTAGTACTTTTAATCAAAGTAAAATATGCTTAGTACTTTTGGTAAATCAGCTTTTTAAGCCTATTTATAAAAGAAATGTTCACATTATTTTGGGCTATGCTTTGCCAGAAAAATTTATAGAAAATTCATAGATATGTAACATAATTGCAGTATTCCCGCTGTTTACCAAAGAAAGCTAATAAGCAAGACCATAGCATTAATTATTATTACTATTTTTTTGAGTTGAAGTCTCACTCTGTCGCCCAGGCTGGAGTGCAGTGGCACACTCACGGCCACCCCGTGTCGATCTGCTGGGCTCCAGCAATCCTTCTGCCTCAGCTGGAACTGCAGGCATGCGGTACCATGCCTGGCTAATTTTTTATTTATTGTAGAGACGAGGTCTCGCCAAGTTGCCTGGGCTGGTCTCGAACCTGTGGGCTCAGGCAATCCACTTGCCTCGGCCTCCATAAGTGCTGGGATTACAGGCTGAGTCACAGAGCTCGGCCAGCATTAATTAATTATGTAACTTAAGAAAAAGTGTTTCTATAATTCCATTAACCATTTGAATTCCATGTGGTTCTATTATAGCATTGTGCTCTAACTGCATTTTTGTTACAGTAAAAATTATTAGGAGCTTCTGTTGGGGATAGTTTCTGATGTTGAGATTATCAGTGAATATTTATTAATTCTTCATGTTTGAGCTGTTAAATACATAGAGACTCAAGTATTACATTAACTAATTATATGCTATAATATAACTTAATTTACTTAGCATTAATATTACTAAATAAATTATCATATGCAAAGCAATTGGAAGAGACCTGGACAATACTCCTGTATCTTGGCAGATACTGTTGTTGTTTTATGGCAAATGTGAGAAATACATTCAGATAATATTTAAGATTTAAGGTTCTGATTTTTAGATACAGCATCTCTTTGTGATCTTACCTAAGTTCTCTGTGAGAATTACAATTGTTTATGTAAGAGAGGCTAATACTGTCCTTGGTACAGAATGCTAATATTTATTGATAGGTCTATCTTAATGTTTTTAAAGTAAATGAAATGGGGAACAGTGACATGTTCAAATCATCTAGGAATCTTAAAAATGCATAACAGTGCTCATTTAAGGGCTGCTTGTCTACAAGTTTAGTTTTTCTCATGAACTTAATAAGAGAAATGTTAGCTTCCCTCATTTGTGATAACAGTCTAATAACTCAGCATTTTTTGGTAACAAGTTATTGTATAATTGATATTTTCATGATTAGTTTAAATAATTAATTTTTCCGCTGTATTGTACTCTTTGATCGCTTGTTAATGTGATAGGTGAACGAGTTTGACTGGATGTTCCTCTTGTGTTTTAACTTTCTATAAGGTTTCAATTAAAAGTGAAATCTTGGAACTTTACCATTATTAGTCTCAGCATCTTTTTTCTAATTTTGTTATACAATAATGAGAAAAACCCAGCTTAAATGGATAAGCAACTGATAACTGTTTCAAAGCTGGCCTTATAACTGTAATTGTCATTCTAGCAGTTAGAAAGAATAGTAAGGACTTTGGATTTGACTCATTAAATATCTAACTATTACTTCATCTGTTAATTGTTGAAAGTGAGCTTTGTAGTAAGACATGATTCCCATTTCTTCTAACTGTAACACCATGGATAAATTATATAACCTCTCTGAGCCTTGAGTTCTTCATTTAGCAAATGGATATTATAATAATTTTTACCTCATGACATATTTGGATGAAATAAGGTAATTATGTGTGTTAAAGTACAATTTTTTAAAAAAGCAGTCATTAAACTTAGGCAAACATAGAACGAACATGTGTCACAGATTGTATTCCACTCATTTATTAATGAGTGAAATAGATTTTAAGCCAGCCAAGAGTGCATTTGTGAATCTAGATATTTATAGGCAATGTTAACAATAAGATTGCTGAGTTAGATAAGAAACCGGTTAATACCCAACAAGGCATGAACTTAAATCTTTGTGGTTATCTTTTCAACTGGGCAAAAAGTATTTGCTTCTCTACTGAAAGAAAATCTACATTGTTAATATATAGCTTCATTCAGTCTGGGACTTTTAATCAACAGTAAATACTGTATCGAAGTGTATTCCTCTAAATTATGGTATCTCAAACTGGGCTCTATTGATTTTTGGCTAGATCGGTATTTGTTGGCAGGAAACTGACCTGTGCACTGTATGATGTTTAGCAGCATGCCTGGCTTCTACTACCAGATGCCAGTAGACCCTTCTACCTGGGTTATAGCCATAGACATTACCGGAAGTCCCCTGGGGGGGGGGTCAAAATTGTTCCATGTTGAGAACCATCACCTTGGGTAACCTTGAATGGCCTTTGTCCCTATACAACAATGAATGTGCTACTGATTTTTTTTGCCTTTTTAAAAAAAGTTTTTTATAATTTTCTTAATACATATAAGTACTTTGCACAGTGCCTGACAAGTAGTAGATAATTATTAAATGACAACTGCTATTAATAAAAATGACTGTTTTCTTTTAATTATTACTTTTACAATATAGTTTCTTAAGCAGTTTGATTGTCATTTTTTGGCATAATATAATATTGATTTGTTAAACAATGTTATTTGTTTTGTTTTGTTTTTTGAGTTGGAGTCTCACTCTGTCGCCCAGACTGGAGTGCAGTGGCCGCTCTCGGCCACCACAACCTCGACCTGCTGGGCTCCGGCGATCCTTCCACCTCAGCCTTCCAAGTAGCTGGAACTACAGGCGTGCGCTACCACGCCTGGCTGATTTTTTATTTATTGTAGAGATGAGGTCTCGCCAAGTTGCCCTGGCGGGTCTTGAACCCGCGGGCTCAGGCAATCCACTCACCTCAGCCTCCCAAGGCGTGGGATTACAGGCTGAGCCACCGAGCCCGGCTAACAATGTTATTAAAAAATAAAACATCCTAAGATACGTCAATGCTAGTCTATCAGATCCACTCAAAGTTTCAAAACAGTCAAATTCACATTTCCTGTACTCTCTGCAGTTTAAAGTATGGTCAATTTGACCTGAAATTTATAGACTGAACTCATTCATTATTTCATTTAAAAAAATCAAGAACTACTCATAATTCCTGGTAATTATTGAATCAAGCACAATATTATTGTAATTGAATATATTACATGTTCATATTTATTGTGCAACCAACTCATTAGGCCAGACTCTGTGTTGTGGTATATAGGTTAAGTAGATGTGCTTGAACTTTACGTGACATTTTATTCTGTTAGACACATGCCAAATAATGTACTTGCTTATATAGTTTTAGGTGAGTAGACATGCACAGAACTGAATTTTATTACAGCCCGGTACATACAACCTGCATGATCAGTGAGACAAATCCCACATGTGCACAAAATGAGTTTACTTGGTATTATTGACATAGATTATTGTTATAGATAAATACCAGGTGTTAAAACTTCTTACATATTTGTACTTCTGGATTTTTAAAATTAAAATGTTTAAAACCTTGAAAATGGAAGTTTAAAAAAAAAATCAACATTGGTTGGGCCCCTGAGGTACTGCGTTGAAATAGCCTGGGAACCACAGCTTAATAACTGTAGTTCTGATTTATTAAATGTGTGTTTATTTATATTTTTTGGTGAGATGCTTGCAATATTACCTTGGTTTGTCTCAAATTCCTGGCCTCAAGAGATCCTCCCATTTAGGCCTCCCTAGGTGCTGGGATTACTAATACTAACGTGGGACACTGCACCTAGCTTGCAAATGTTTTTAAATATAAAGTCTTCTGAGAAGCACAGTTTACATTTTCTTGTCCTTGTTACAGTTGACATTTGACCTTTCAAGTCTCACAAGGTTCATGTGATTTTTTTTTTTTTCAGTTATTTATCTGTTAGGGTAATTAGATTGGAAAACCAGCTTTTTCCTATCCTGTTTTAGAAATTTAATCTAGTCTTAATCTCCTTCTCTCCCCTCCCCTTATAAAATTGCCTAAGTAGGAGTAGAACAGAATAGGGAATTGTGTAGAAAATTAGAATTGAAAGTGTCCTTGGGCAGGCTTAGTATTAGAGCAGTGGTTTGTGACAAGAGAATTCTTGTCTTTTGTCTTGCTGTCTCTGGTATACAGCAAAGTGTAGTGTATCTTTCCCCCCAAAAAAGCTTTACTTATTAAATAGATAGAGAAGTAAGACATTTGAGTAAGATAGAGAAGTAAGACATTTGAGTAAAAGTATTTGAATTGATAATTTTAGTTTTGTATAATGTGACAATGTCCTGGTCATTTCTTAACTGCAGTATAGATATAGTACTTAGAATGCCCCAAATATAGTGGAAGAAAGAAAAGATAATTACAAAACCTTTTGCTGGCATTGGTTAATTCAACTTTTAAGTTTCAGTAAGTGTTGTTCATTTTAATTATAGTGAAGCTACCACATAAGATGTAACATTAGTGAAGCTACCACATAAGATGTAACATTTCTGCACAGAAATGTTACATCTTATGTGGTAGCTTCA
This sequence comes from Tarsius wallacei, assembly GCA_963574415.1. Taxonomy (NCBI): domain Eukaryota; kingdom Metazoa; phylum Chordata; class Mammalia; order Primates; family Tarsiidae; genus Tarsius; species Tarsius wallacei. The sequence continues at coordinate 11,360 of CAUYQG010292857.1, forward strand.
CTATAATTAAAATGGAATGACATTTTCACAGTTTTGTTACTTTAGATGCAATTAGGTAGTGATAACTTTTCTGCTAAGGTTGATTAAAAAGCCAAAGCATAGAAAATAATCTTTGGAAGAGCGGGTAAATCATATAAGCGAATTAAAATGTTTGACTTTTTGCTTTTAAATTTTCCACCTGATGTAGATATTAATCAAAATCAAGGCAACCCCTTCAGGTCCCCTCCCACTGTGGGAGCTTTTCTGTCCTCTTAATAAATCCTGCTTTCTCAAAATAAAATAAAATAATCAAAATCAGTTCAGTAACATTTCCTCAGCTTTTCAGTTATTTTGATTAGAAAATATCTTACTGAACCTTTCACTGTCCAAGTTTATTTTTGTTAATATTCTGCTTAATTTTGCCAGAATTGATTTTTTTGTTGTTGTTCGAATGGTTTAGAGACAGGAATCTAACTGTACAAGTGATTGAGGTACTCTTTGTACCATTACAACTATATTTTGAATCAGACTAGAACATTTAGTAGTGTAGTAATAAAGCATCATGTACAACATGCTCTGGGCTGGGAACCATATGAGTGCCTTGCTGCAAAACATCTTGCCCTTACTCCAAAGCGACCAGCATATATTTGAGCATACAGTGGTGATACGGATTTTTCAGGTCAGCCTGAGCTTCAAGAGAATCAGCTCCATGGGTCAGCCCGCCAAGCCCCAGAGGGTGTTAGTTCTAATGGCCTGGCAAGCCTAGCCCCAGGAGTGTTGGCTCTAATGGGTTGGCAAGCCAAGCCTCGAGAGTGTTGCAGCCCCCAGAAGTGTCTCAGCTTCGGAGTCTTGGCTTATGCTGGTAGCTATACTGGTTCAGCCAGCTCCGACCTCCAGGGTGCACAGTTCTTCAGTTCCAATGATCTTCTGCTGCTCTTCAGGTCAGGGTTCTTGTCTCATGCCCAGGAAGAATGAGGGCCTGAAAGTGAGAAAGCAGGATTTATTAAGAGGACAGAAAAGCTCCCACAGTGGGAGAGGACCAGAAGGGGTTGCCGATTTGGAGTTGAAATCTGGTGCTTATAGAGCCCTAAGATCAAGCCGATTGGCTAGCACTAACTGTTAGCTGATTGGTTGGCAGCAGGTGTGCTGATTGGTCAGCACTCAAAACCAATCCACAGGAGGTAGGGGCCTAGTGGTGAGTTGATTTGTTGGCATTTGGCAGTGAGCTGATTGGTTGTCTTTCTGTCCCAGCAGTGAGTACTTAAGCTCTAGCTTGAGAGGATTGTAGGGAGCTTGATTTACCAACCAGTGTATTATCAATATGAGAGGCCTGCGGGAATTTCGTTACGTGTTACCGGGGGATCCGCCTTGTCTGTCTGCCTAGGCTTTCTCTGGCTATTTCCTCTCTCAGTGGGTCTACTCCAGTTGTATCTTTTTCTGATGGGTAGTAGTGCTTATGTTATGGTCCGAGTAACACTTGGCGGCTCACCCTTGATACCAAGAAATGAAGGGGCAGGGACAGATGGAAAGAAGTTTATTTTGAGTTCGAATCCAGGGAGCAGAGCCAGACTCGAGGTCTTTCTCAAATGGTTCTGCTCACCCTCCAGGCTTTTACAGTTCACTTTTATAAGTCCAGAATTGTTAGTACCTATACATTAGCCATGTGACAAGCAGAGCATTGTATAGAACTTGAGTTTCAGCTGCATTTATTAATAGTGACATATTTCATTCAAGACTTCCTGGTGCCAGGTATCAGAGGTATCTTAAAGCTTTTGTTTGTAGGGCCCAGCAGAAGTGTTACTCAAGCTTGCCGTAGAGTAAAGGGAGTTTACAAGGCCTAAGACATCATGCATTACACAAAAGTTATACAAATCACAAAACTTATGATTACATCGATATAAAAGTTATATAAATCACAAGGCTTAGAATTACATTGATACTATAGTATTCAAACTTATCACCACTCAGAAAAAGGCAGTAAATGGAGATTTGCATCTTTCAGTTGATTTGGGCATAGTCTACAGGGAAGTCAAGGATCCCCTGAAGCTGCTTATTGGGAATGTATAGGAGGAGATAAGGGAACTCTCAGTTATGTGCTCAGGAATGTGCAGGAGCCCTTGAACACTTGTTATGCCCTTCTCTAGGGGCTGTGGCAATATGGATAGACATCAGCAGGTCTCTGTATCACTTATACTGCAGCAGGTGGAACTCTTATGGTGAATCCCATACTGGATTAAATTTTAAGGATATTAGCAAGGCTTTGGACCCTGACAAAGTGGTGCTGAATGAGTACTTTCATTTTGGGAATTTGAGGATAAGTTTTTTAAAGCCATTTTATTATATAAGAAGAAGAAACTGCATTTTCATTCCAGTCATAGCATGTCGACCCACAGTCTCTGCTGTGTGGATGGAAACAGCAGAAGAATGCCACCTTTTAATATAGATCTTTTTTTTTTGAGTTGGAGTCTCACTCTGTCGCCCAGACTGGAGTGCAGTGGCCGCTCCCGGCCCCCACAGCCTCGACCTGCTGGGCTCCGGCGATCCTTCCGCCTCAGCCTTCCAAGTAGCTGGAACTACAGGCGCACGCTACCACGCCCATCTAATTTTTTGATTTATTGTAGAGATGAGGTCTAGCTTGCCCAGGCGGGTCTCGAACCTGTGGGCTCAGGCAATCCACTCACCTCAAGCCTCCCAAAGGCGCGG
>CAUYQG010292859.1:0-11614 GCA_963574415.1 Tarsius wallacei
TTTTTTTTTTTTTAAGCACTGATGATTCCTATTTCTCCATGAGTACAGGGACCATGTTGAATTCACCAATGTGTCTTCAGCATCTATGCTTGGCATGTGGGAGATGTTCCATATATGGAAAGATAAAAGAAAAGAATGGGAAACTGAGGAAGCTCACTTGCAAGGTAGAAATTCAAACACACTCATCAGGAAGTGTCTGGTACAGTGGCTGATTAAATACAAACTTTTAAACCATTGATGGCCATAAACATGATGATTTCCCTCCAAGTTATGGCAGCCTTATTTGATATTGTTTCCTTTTGCTTTCATCTGTAATTTTTAAAGCCTTGTCTAATGAGGGAATGAACAATGACAAAGAAAGGAAGGAATAACTTGAAGATTCACAAGGCAGATTTAACCTTTCAAACAACTCTTAGTGTTATTTTCTTATTTAATGCCTATCAATGAGTTCTACAAAATATAGACATAATTCCAAATAATACAGTTTCCCATGTTTCCAGACACTAGTCATTCTGCAGGGCTGAGAGAGAATAAACACCAGACTCCGGGTAAGGCTATTAGCTATCATTTTTAACTTGTTCTTAGACTAAATTAAATCTTAACAATTTATTTAAAAATATGCTATCCCAAAATAGTCATTTGATTCATCTAAGCTGAGAAAAGCATAAAGAATACAAAAACCCCAATATTAACCTCAATCTGCACTTGAGTCCACCCCAATATCTGTTTCTCGAACTCTGTGTTTAGGTTAAGTTGGAAAGACCCTGGCATCTGGCTAGACAGGAGGCTGTACCCAAGTGCCTTGGTCTATAGACACAGAAACTGTGGGCCAGGGGTCTCCAGCTCAAGGGCTTGCAAGAAATATATGTGAGTGAAACATTCTGCTCATTTCTAAAGGGACTTTTTTTTCCTTTTGCATCCAGAACACTTAGGGATATTATTTACTTTCACAAAGAATTATGAGTCCCATCTCTTTTCTAGAAATAATTAGCCCCCTCAGTCTAGCTTTTGTTTATCCACTTTCTATAAGAGACATGGGGGAAACATTTGCTTTCCCCTGAACTCTGTTTCAAGTGAAAGAAAAACCTGAGCACGAGAACACATTGGGATTCACTCCCCTCTTCAGTCAGAGGCATGTGGTGGGGAGTGGAGGGAAAAAAGCTGGGGAGCATGTGACCCTCCTAAATGAGCAGGAGCTGCTTACCTCTCCTAGATTATTGAGCAGGTATATGAGTTTGCATTTGTCAGAGCCTCGGGATTGTTTTTTTTTAAAGAGCGGAATAAAATCTGGATCTTAACCTGAAACCCTTCTGGTTTTTTTCTTTGCCTTTTTTTTTTCTTTTAGTTGGAATCTCACTCTGTCACCCAGGCTGGAGTGCAGTGGCATGTTCATGGCCACCGCAGCCTTGACCTGCTGGGCTCAGGTGATCCTCCCGCCTCAGCCTTCCAAGTAGCTGAAACTACAGGCATGTGCCACCGTGCCCTGCTTATTTTTTGATTTATTGTAAAAATAAGGTCACACCAAGTTGCCCAGGTTGGCCTTGAACCCCTGGGCTCAGGCAATCCTCTTGCCTCTGCCTCCCAAAATGTTGAGATTAAAGGTGTGAGCCACCACACCCAGCTACCTTTCTACTTTTAAACATTGTTATGTTAACTAATTCTTTTCTCTTTGCATGGACTGCCAAATCTTTGAATCCAAAAGAAAAGAAAGTATGTGTGTCCATAGTGGACTGAGAAGTGGTCTCTTGATCTCCTCTCGCTTATCTGATGTGTTATTCAAACTCCAAGATGATCCTCCATGATCTTCTCCTGCTGTGCCCATGTCTTGTGGTAGTCCTCTCCTACACAGACCAGGGCTGGCCTGTGTGACTAATGGACTTTGTCAGAAATTCCAAGGCTATGTCATAAGGGCTTTGTAGTATCCACTTTGATATCTTAGAATGTTCACTCTGAGAAGGATCTGAAGCCGTGCTTTGAGAACATCAGGTAGTCTAGTTGAGAGACTTACATGGAGAAAAACTAATCTACTAGAACCAGCTTCCCAGCCACACAGGTATTTCACTTTAGTAGTGAATTTTACAACCCCAGAAAACCCCAGTCAAACCTTCAGATGACTACAGACCCAGCTGACATCTGATTTTAAATTTTTAAGAGACCTAGAAAGAGAGTGGCTTGATAAAACCACTCCTGAATTCCTCACCCACAGAAACCATGAGCAGTTTTCAATAAAAATTGTTTGAGACACTACATTTTGGGGATAAATATGTATATAATAATAGAGAACAAATACATTTGATGAACTTCTTTGAAAAAATCCACATTTTATTGACAAATGTCTCACTCATTTGTTCTACATATACTATATTTACTGGGCACTAACTCTGTGTTGGGATCTGGGCCAGAGAACAAGTAGATTAAATTCATGACCTTCTTGAGGTATACTGTAACAAATTTGTAAAACGGTTATTGAGTTTGCAATATCACTGGGGTGGGGGCTCCTAATTCCATGAACATAGAAAATTCTGGACGCAGAAAGGGTTGACTGCCTAGTCCTATGGGGTGGGGTTGACTTTTCAGGGGTAATTTCTGTGCTCATCAGAAATTACCAGGGATTCTGGATGCTTGAAAATTGGTGTTATCAATCCTGACTGCAGCTCTAAATGCTTAGTGAAAATAAAGACCAACTCAAAAGAGGAGATTTATTTTCAGTTTGATTTTAAATTTTTAAATTGGATGGGAACAAGTGAAAAGAAGGAAAATAACTGGTTGGTTCCATAAATAAGATTACGATGAGGTTGCAATATAAGTCATATGGGATATTTCTAGGAAAAGAAGGAGATAAAGAAAAAAGAAGAAGAATTTTTTACATAACAAGGGAGAAAATTGAGGTTCCCATTCATTTATTTATCAATTATTTTTAGTGTACCTACTTTGTGCCTGGCATTATTCTTGGCAAAATGATGATTAACAATAGGATAAGGTCCATACCTTCACAGATTTGTATTCAATTAAAGGGTGAAAGACAATGAATAAGCAAAAATTAAAGATGTGAGATAATTACAGACAGTGATGATTACTTTGAGGTACTTGAAATAGAATGAAGCTTTATACAGTGACTGGGGTCAAGGCCATTTTGTGTGGGGTGGTCAGAAAAGGAATCTCTCAGGTACTTTCATTTGAGGTAAGACCTAGACATTGGAAAGAACTATCAGAAAAAAAAAGTATTTCAGGAAGACAGCCTATCATGTACCAAGATCCTAAGATAGGAACGAGCTTGGCTCAGTGGATGTAAAGCAAGGAGGGTCTTTACTCTTGAACTTGGATGTTGAGTACATAATAGATGCAAAGCCCTGGGATGCTCAGCTGCTCAAGAACAAATGGCATAGTTGTGACCTACAGTGAGTTTATGCTCTAGATCAGGAAAAGCGGTGTTAAATGAAATTAAAGAATAGTTGCACAAGAAATGCCCATCATTTTTTACCCTCCATCACTCCATTTAAGGTCAGCTCTATTCAAGGACCAGGAGGTCAGCCCTACTCAAGGAATGCATTCTTACTTAATGCATTGTGACCTCATCTCCTGGTCACAGATGATTGGTCCTGAGCTATGCCAGGCCAATCAGATTCCCTCTCTGTGAAATTGTATCCATCCATGGTGCAGCCTTAGTATGTAACAAAGAGCTGCAGAGAAACTACTTTTTAAAAGGGGAGTGATGACATTAACAAATGGATAGGAAAAATATACTCATGGATCACATACTGCATCTCCCATCCTCTTTGAAGCACTTTAAATATGGATACATTCATGGCCACCTGTAAAGTATAAATTGTCTTAGCCTAAGGAAACTCAGGTACAATTTAGAAATAAAAAACTCAGGGAAAGCACTTTGGGAGGCCAAGGCAAGAGGATTGCCTGAGCTCAGGGGTTCAAGACCAGCCTGGGCAACTTGGTGAGACTTTGTCTCTACAATAAATAAAAAATAAGGTGTGTTAGTGAGCGCCTATAGTTCCAGCTACTTGGAAGGCTCAGGTGGAAGGATCACCTGAGCCCAACAGGTCAAGGCTGTGGTGGCCATAAGCATGCTACTGCCCTCCAGCCTGGGCAACAGAGTGAGACTCTGACTCAAAAAAATAAAAACAAACAAACAAACAAAAACCTCAGGGAAAAACAAATAGCAGGATAACATTTAGCCCAGAGACAGAGAATGAATGCTCCACTATTTAGTGCTCCTGACTTTCAGTGTCATTAGTCACTTCACTCGCCTCACTCCAGCCCATGAGGTTGGCTCAGAGGCTCCATGTCCTTTTGGGTGGATATATTGCAAGTCACAAGACTTTGAAATGAAAGCTGGGGGTTGTCTTTCACCATTTTCGCTCCTCGAGGTCCTCAAGAAGAATGCATGGATCCCTTACACCCTCATTTTTATTCTTCACCCAGGAGACATGCCCTTTCCATCCTCCAGTTGGGCATAAGACAAAATTTCTATTTTAAAGCCCTTTCTATACCATCTAGCCTTGAATGCCAAGCCTTATTATGTCTGTGAAGCATCTCTTATTTTGCCTTCAATGCATGTAATGCTTATTTCACTAAGGTCTTATCATTACCTGCTTGCTTCCAAGAAATCAATGTCATGTCATCCAGGCAAAGTGTCATGAACTTGTCACTTGAATTAACTGTGACCCTACAGCTCTAATGTTGAGAAATCTTGCTGCTGAAGGCATTTTCCTCTAACAGCACCATAAAGTGGACAGCAGAATTAATAGTTGGTTGTAAAATGGTCAATTTGCAGGTTGCTGAATGTAGCAAAATGATGGCTGATGGTATCCGGGATCTTTTGCCACAAGAGAGGGGGGATGTCTCAGGAGGACAAAGTAGCTTCCCACAAGCCCATCACTCCAAAGAAGTGTCTTTTAAGCAAAGTCTAGTGAGGGGCCCACTTATGAGTCAACTTGAGGGTGAGTGTTGTGTAAAATCCACCCACCAAATATTTGAGTGCCTCCTTTGTGTGAGTCACCGCTCTAGTCATCCAGATAAAACAGGAAGAAAGCAAGTGAAACACCCTAGCTTCATGGAGCTTAAATTTTAGATGACATAAAAGCTAATAAAATGTAGCCAGGCATGGTGGCTCATGCCCATAAGCCCAGCACTTAGGGAAGCGGAAACAAGAGGATTGTCTCAGCCCAGGGGCTCAAGACCAACCCAGGCAACTTGGCAAGAGCTCGTATATATAATCAATCATAAAATAAAATAAAATAGTCAGATGTGATGGCACACACCTGTGAGTCCTAGCTACTCAGGAGGGAGACTGAGGCAGAAGGATTACCTGAGCTCAGCAGATTAACGTAACAGAGTGAGAATCTGACTCAAAAAAAAAAAGGCTAATAAAACATTAACAAAGTAACATATATTTTCTATCCTATAAACACAGATATATAAAAATAAATCAAGAAGAGAGAACTTTTTTGGAGGCTGGGGGGATTGAAATTCAATATAGCCAAGGATGTGGCCAGTCTCAGAGTATGTTCCATTTGGTGATGAGTAGAATGTATATTCTGTGGTTGTTGAGTGGAGTGTTCTGTAGTCCATTTGGTCAAGCGTCAACTTGAAGTTCTGAATCTCCTTGCTGATTTTTTGCCTTGATGATCTATGTAGGATTGTTAGTGGAGTATTTAAGTCCCCAGCCATGATAGTGTTAGAGTCAATATCTTTTTTTAGTTTACCTGGAAGTTGCTTTACAAAGGCTGGTGCTTCTATGTTGGATGCATATATATTTAGGATGGATATTTCTTGTTGATGGATTGAACCTTTTATCATTATGTAATGACCTTCCATATCTTTTTTTAATTTTTGATAGCTGAAAGGATGTTTTGTCTGATATTAATATCACAACTCCTGCTTTCTTTTGTGTTCTGTTCACCTGAAAAATTGTTTTCCATCCTCTTACTTTGAGTCTGTGAGTGTCCATTTTGGTAAGATGAGACAGCATATTGTAGCCTCATGATATTTTATCCATTTTGCCATTCTATGTCTTTTCAGTGGTGCATTTAGTTCATTCACATTCATGTTAATTATTGAGATGTGAGAACTTTTATTTTGCATCTTCCATATGTAATAGTTTGGAAAATGCTTACAGAAGAAAATACAAGCTTAAAATGGAGTCAGAAAGCCAGAAGAGAGAAAGCTAGAAAGTCTTGTTTTTTGTTTGTTTGACTGTTTAACTTTATAGGACTATGAGGACATCTATTGCATCTCGCAGGAAAACATGCATCATTTCACCTTTCTACTCTCTTGAGCAGTCCTGATTTTTTAGAAGCAGCCTCTGAAAAAACAGTACAACTTATTCACTTTGAAACGTAAGCTCCAACTCCCACAGGCACATTAGAGGAAATGAGAAGTGTCTGGTGTATGAAGTAGTGTGAGTGTGACCACACTGAAGGACAGAAAAGAACCCGCTGTCTAGGATGCGTAAGTAGGGTTCATGTGAGCTGTTACCTATTTTTCATTAATTTACATATTTCCATTTGCACTCTTTGTGACTTCTAGAAACCGAATATGTCATCTGAGCCAATTATCTATGTGCATTTTTCTCTTCATCTCTCTCTTGAGCAAAATTCTCATTTAATTTCAACCCATGGTGATCTGAAGCCGTGTCCACAGGACAGTTGAGCCCATCACAACTGAATGAATGTGATTAGGCAGATGTGAGATGGCTTGGTCCCAGGTGCTTCCTCTAAGTGCTACTGTGGAAGTGGAGAGGACCATTATCAGTTGTACTTTTAGTATTCAGCAAATTGTCTCCAAACGGCCCCTAGGCACATATATGGATTCAGTAACTGACTGGCATTCCAATCTCACAGCCAGTAATAAATGGACTTGGGAACTTTGGAATTATCTGACGAAATTGGTGGTATATCTAGCCATGCCAATGTATCAGTATCTGCACACAAGTCCAGAACAATTACAAAATACAAACCTAGGAATTTGGGACATCTGGCTCACCAGTTGCTCTCCCTCTAGCTCCGCTCTTGCAGACGCTCCCACTTACTGTTGGCGGACGCGATCATTTCACGCAGATGGAACATCTCGCTGTTGGAATTAAACACATTTGACTCAATCAATAGAGTTATTGTTCTGAGACCAAAGTGTCTCTGACTCATAACCCTGTTTTTGCTCCTCATATTAAGTGAGTGTGGTATTAATTTCTAGCCCTGCATTGGTACGATCCTCCCAGCAATATAAGAAGATAGAAGAAATAAGAACGTCTGCCGAGCACTCCCCTGACATACCTTTTCATTTTACCAGTCTCACCGCAGCGGCAGAACAAACATTACGGGCTTGTGTAAAGTTCTATAACTAATCCAATAAATGACATGAGCCTCCTATCCTCGGTAATTCTCATTTAGGATGTGTTTCTTCTCTAATATAATTCTTTGTGTCATGAATTCACTACAGCAAAAGCCTTCAGGAATCTGAAATTCATTGGAGCTATCCTCTATTTACAGCCCAGAAATTGCTGGCTGTACCATGCCTCTGCTCTGTCAGTTTAATCTAAACATAAATACGGGTATTTGCTGCAACAGTCACTAAAAGAAAACTATAAAACTGTCAAAACAAACTTAGACAACCTGCCTGAAAATGGTGTTCATTTCCCTTCTCTTTCAGCACTTTTTTCTTTCTTAGCACAACTCAGAGGAATGCACCAGTGGAGTTACTACCTTTCTTCTTTAAATGAGTAAAGAAAGCAACCACCTTCTGCCACAATTTTTTCTAGAAACAAAACCCAAATGGAAAAGGCATTTGCTCCTGGAAAATAATAATCCAAACACATAAACTGAACTGTTTTAACAAGGCTGCTATGCTGAGGTCACCTTGTTCATTGACAGTGAATACCGACTCCTGAAATATAGGGAAAAATTCAAATGTTATAACCAGTCTTCAGATTTGATCACCTTTAATTCATAAGCACTGAAGGGACACCTTGGGGTTTTTGTCACCTTGGTGGAGGCATTCCAGGTTCTGGGAAGAAACTGAGAAACCTGCTCTCTGGTAAAGAAACAAGAGGCCATAAATGGAGTTAACAGGAAATGAGGCTGTTACAAAACTTTTTGTGTCATATTCCACTTCTTTCCAAGCTCAAAAGTCAGATATAATTCTGCATGTAAACATAGTAGTACAGGTTTATGTAAACAAACAACTATGAAAAGGTCACATTTTTTCTTCTCCATGCAAGTAAAAGTCACCATCAGCATCTGCAAAGAGAGCCCTGACATGTAACAGCAAAGGCTGCTACAATAAACCCAATAATTGCAGAACTGTGTCTGGCCTGTACACTATCATATCTCAACAAAATGTGGTGACTAGTATGAAATAGATGCTCTTTAAATATTTTATAAATGAATGACTGAAGTTTAGTTTTAAACATTTTTTTCTTCCCTCTTCCCTGGGTCCCTGCACATCTGGGCTGTTTTTCCTGTTGGCAGCTCAACCCCACTATCTTCTCCAAAGCTGAGAAGTACGTTTCACGGATCTGTTTCTCTCTGAACCTCCAGGTTAGTGTTTGGGATAGAGGAGTCTCAGGAAAGATTGGCTGGACAGAAGGGAAGCAGAAGCCATCGGACCTGAGAGACCATTCTGGGCAGGTGCAGCGCCTTCGCCGTCGTCTTAAGAAGCTTCCACCTTGAGCTCATGGCAGTTCGCAGGACTCCTTCCAGAGGCCCTGCCTCTCCAGCACCTCAGAAGAAGCCTTGGATTTTCCACGACAGCCTACCCTCTGCAACTCAAACCACATTCTTGTAAGATTGAACGCCTATATTTCTATAAAATGTGTAGTGACTCCTTTTTCCTGACCAAATCCAGATTACAATATGCTGAAACACTGTGTGTGTGTGTGTATGTGTGTGTGTATGTGTGTGAATGTTTGCTATATATTTTTTATTTTATCAGAGTCACTTCTCTAAGAATCCTAACCCATAGAATCCTTCCCTGGCTTCTGCTTCTTGAAGTTAAATCTTGAGCAGTTTCTAAAAAGATAATTGGGATTTGTCTTGATTAAGAGGAAGAAAACTATGGTGGTGTCTACACCAGAGGATAATCACTGGGGAAAACCATGAATAAGATCTGTTGTACTACTCCAAATATGATTAGTTGTAAGTAGCCCATCAACCATTCCACATTCATGTCCATGTCCTTTAGGAATAGGGAGATAAGGATTCCTAGTATTGACTTAATAAGATGCCTGCAGGTAAACTCAGTATTGACTCAGAAACTCAGAGATGTCATCAAGGTCCCAGAATTCTTCCATCCTTTCATTTTTCTATCTTCAGTACAATAACTCACTCAGTGTGTGCCTCATGGTAACAGGATGGATGTTAGAGCTCCAGGCATCATCTCTTCACTTTGTAGCTCTAAGCAGGGTGAAAAATTAGAAGTCAAATATGGAACTTCTTGTATTGCATTGTTTTTATCATGGAAAAAGAAATCTTCCAAGAATTCCAGAGGACCTCTATTTGCCCCTCAGTGATGGGAAACAGGATCCATGCCCATTCACGGACTAGCCATTGGCTCAGGGGAATGAGGTTACATGACTGTTTCAGACTAATCATTATGTATTATACAGTGGTAAATATTACATTATGGCAAATATGATGAAATTCTTCAGTGTTACATAACATTTTGAATGTTAGTAAATGCCATCATTCGTAAAAGTGGGAACAACAAATTTGAAAGCTGCATCCAGGTTAATTTCTCAGCAAAATAATTTATGACAATCTGAGCTCTTTGCATGGACTTCCTTATGACACCACCCTGCCAATCTGAAAAAAATCCCCCATTGAAATGAATTTGCTTATTAATATATACTTATTATTTCATCCCTCTTTAAATGTCATGCTGGCATTTCTCCTTGACATTCTAATTACTGGTCATTTCCACAGTTACTTTTGTTTCAAAAAAATGAGTTGAGATTTCTGAGGTCACAGTTTACAATATACTGATTTATTGACTTTAAATTATGAACTAAATTGTCAGACAACTCTGTAAGCTTCTCTGTGTGTGTGTATGTTATACTTTCTAAAGTTTCATTTTAATAATTCATTATGGGTGAGAACAATACCCTCTGAAACTTCCTGTTTTGGTCTAGTTTACATGTGCTTGGTATTGTAAAATACACTGATTCTGCTCATTGTATTATAATAATACATGCCAAAACATGGGTCCTACTCATGGTGGGGGATGTTGTGTGGTTTTAGGTGGTCCCAGGCAGAGCATTAGAACACAGAATCACAGAGTGAAAAATTTTCTTTTCTTTCCATCACTTGTTCAATCTCTCCCATTATAACAAACAAAACAATTTTATGTTGAGGACAGAAAACCTTAACATCTCTAACATTTGCTAATAACATACAATTTTAATCCTGAGCCACCAGGACTCATGCCCAAAACCCATGGCAGGATTCAGATTCTAATGAAAAACATGTCTATGTGTTTGCCACCATTGAATTTTGTGTACCTACAATTAGGAGAATCCCAACCAACAGTGCCACAACAACAGATTTATAATTCCTCACATGAGAAGCAACCTGCATGTGTGGCATCAGGGTTTTTCAGCAACTGGATTATGTCTGGTTGTCTGACTTTGTCTTTGCAATGCAGTTGACCTTTCCCAAGTGGCTTTAAAATGGGCAAATTTGCATTTTTACACCAATAATACACAAACAGAAACCCAAATAAAAAGCACAATTCCATTCACAATAGCCACAAAAAAAAAATGAAATACCTTGGCATATCTCTAACCAGAGACGTGAAAGACCTCTACAATGAAAACTACAAAACACTGCTCAAAGAAATCAAAGATGACACAAACAAATGGGAAAATATCTCATGCTCATGGATTGGAAAAATCAACATTGTGAAGATGTCCATCCTACCTAATGCAATCTACAGATTCAATGCAATACCCATCAAATGACCAGCAACATTCTTCTCAGACCTAGAAAAAACAACACAGGAATTCATATGGAAACACAAATATCCAAGAATAGCCAGAACAATCCTCAGCAAAAAAAACAAAGCAGGAGGTATCACATTACCAGACTTCAAACTTTACTACAGAGCTACAATAATCAAAACAGCTTGGTATTGGTACAGGAACAGGCATATAGACCAATGGAATCGAATTGAGATTCCAGACGCAAAACCTCAATTTCTCAACCAACTCATCTTTGACAAAGTCTCCACCAACTACCACTGGGGAGAGGAGAACCTATTCAGTAAATGGTACTGGGAAAACTGGCTGACCACATGCAGAAGACTCAAACAAGACCCCTATCTATCCCCATACACGAAAATTAACTCTAAATGGATCAGAGACCTAAATGAAAAACCTCCAACTATAAGAACCTTAGAAAATGAAAGTCACACCCTTATGGAAATGGGAACTGGCATCCAATTCCTGAACAATACCCGAAATGCACGAGCCATAAGAGATAAGATAGAGAAGTGGGACCTCATTAAACTGACAAGCTTCTGCAAAGCCAAAGAAACTATCAAGAGAGCAGGGAGACAGCCCACAGACTGGGAAAAAGTATTTGCCAACTCCAGGTCTGACAAAGACCTA
>CAUYQG010292860.1:0-13121 GCA_963574415.1 Tarsius wallacei
ACGACTTTAAATTCTAGATGGCCGGGGAGTAACTTTTTTTTAAATCATGGTAGCATGTACATAACATTTACCATTTTAACCCTTTTTAAGTCTACAGTTCAGTGCCATTGAGGACATTCCCAATGTGTGTACTCTTCATCATTATTTCCAGAGTTTTTTCATTATTTTAAGCAAAATTCTGTACCCATAAGCAATAGCTCCTCATTCCCTTCCTCTTCTCAGCCTCTGGTAACCTCTATTCTCCTTTCTGTCTCTATGAATTTGCGTATTCTAGAAACTTCATATTAGGGGGAATCATACAACATTTTTCCTTTTGCATTGGCTTATTTCACTTTCAACTTTTTCAAGGTTCATCCATATTGTGGCATGTATTATAATTTTTTCCTGTATAAGGTTAAGTAATATTCCATTTTTATGGTATATTATATGCATATACCACACCTTATGTATCCATTTATCAGTTGATGGGTACTTTTTTGGCTATTATGAACAATGTTGCTATGAACACTGGTGTACAAGTATCTGTTCGTGTCACTGTTTTTAATTATTTTGGGCATATATACCTAGGAGTAGAATTGGTGGATCCTATGGTAATTCTATGCTTAACTTTTTGAGGGATCGCCAAGCTGTTTTCCACTGTGGCTGTACCATTTTATATTCCCATCAGCAATGTGTGAGCATTCCAGCTGGGGCTATATTTATGTGTCACCCCATAGTGATTTTAGAAACAAAAACAAACTATGTAAAATTAGTTTTTACCATAGGTGGAAAGCAATAGTTAAATAAAAAGCAAAACGATGAGACATTAAGACCTAAGATTTGTGGTTTTCCTCTTGCTTGGCAAACTTTTCAGGAATCCGCAAGTGTTGTTGGCACACGCTTCATTGTCAGTAGGTAATGTGAAAATTGAATTTGTTGTTGGTGATAAAGTTCACGTCTGCTTTCTTTGGGGGGACATTGATTTGGGATTATGGTTTACTGTAACCTGGTAATTTCAGTAATGCAAATGCAACAAAATGTGACTTAAAAACAAAACATAAATTCAATCGGAGGTGGCAAGGCAATTAAGGGGAACTCTCTCCATTTGGCTGTCCTTCTGGGGCATTATGGCAGCTGCAGCCAATATTGAACAGGGAACTGCAGCTGTTTACAGATGCATTAGGAAGGCGAGGCTCTGGAACTCAGTTGCACAATTTCTCCTGTGCAAAAGAAAGGCCAAAATTGTCGGAGAGGGAGGAAATCGAAGGGATATATAAGTACATTTAATTTTCAGCCAGAGCACAGTGTGCTAATACTGAGCAGGACTGCCACAATAAGTCAGAATTCAGGTTTCTGCCAGTCACAAGGAAGGCGATTTAGGTTCAGAATCGTCAAATCACTCCTTTATTTTCCAATATGTCAGTTACTCTTATACATGTGTACCCATCTGTCTTTCCTTTAGAATATTTATAAAGTTCACTCATGCTACAGAACTGGTGGAATTTGAATCATCTGTGGGTTGCAAGGATGCCCATTTTCAGAAGTTTGCACCATGATAAATTTAGGATTGCAGGTAGATACTAAAATATCAAGTCCTTTAGAGCTTTGGTAATACAAAGCTTTTTTGTTGAAAAGCATAAAGCTTCACACTGGAATTGTGAGAATTAAAGGGGGATATTTATAAACTCAGGTTTTGACTTGTGACTGGACCCATGCCACTTGCCTTGCGATTCTGGTGACATCACCACTTTGCCAAGACGTTGAAGCTGAACACACATTCAGCGGAACAGGAGCTACCTCAGTAATTCAACAAATTATATTTATTGTCTCATCTGGCTATACCCAGTTGCCCAGGAGTTTGACTTTTGGTCATTACTCTTTACCATATATGTGGTCGTCATGTAAAAAAGCCAAACAAAACAGTCACAAAATCAATTTGTTGCCAGGCAAGAAAGGGGGCTTCAAGGCAAGGAGGAGGACCCCAACTCCCTAGGGAAAAAAGCAGAAAGGTCAATTGAGTTTATTAAAGAGCTGATCCTTTTAGGTTCAGGATATAATACACTTCCTTTAATGCCATCTAATAGGAAATCAGAAACAGTCCAAAAGCACACTATTCCCTTAGGAAGAGTCAACACAAAATTAGTACCACCAGACCAAACTCAAGCGCTTTGCACTGCTTTAAGCACAGAATCCTGCAATGCAAATATCATTTTAACTTCTTGGAATCCAATTTAGGGCTTGGTGTATGGAGGTGTTCTGGTAGGCGCACGCGCGGGTACCCACACACACACACACAGCCAAATAAAGTGTACTTTAGAATGATCTGATAAATTTGTACCATGGTCATAAAAGTACAGAAAAATGTATTTTCTCATAAACAACACATCCCTGAACATAAATTAAGTAGGCACTTACTATATGCTCAGCACTGTGGGGGTAGATCAATTGAGAAACTTCCTCAAAGGGGAAAGAATGGTGGCTGCAAATTTGGGGCCTCAGGGCCAGTATGAGCCAAAAAGTGGCCTATACTTAAGGTGGGACTCCCCATCAGAAGTCATAGAGGGCAGACATTTGTCAGAGAGGACAACGGTGAGACTCAGATTTCAAGGGCATGGGAAGAAGGGGTAGGGATCCGAGTCCAAGGTGATGAAGTGCTTCTGAAGAGTGAGGATGCCAGAGGCCTCTTTGCCTGGTATCTGCTGTGCACTCAGAAAGTAGGTACAATGGCTTAAAGGTGCTAGGTAGTGTTTGCCAGAAGGGATAGGTACATGTGTAACACGCAGTCCTCATCTCAGAGGACTCCCTGTCATGGAGCTTGGATAGATGTGGTGATCATGTATGAGGCAACCAGAGAGCAGTTAGAAATGGCAAATGATGGAAGACGCAACAGTAGGTGTCAGACTGAGTTTCAGAGAGAGTGATCAGGGAAATTTCCACAGAGAAGGGAGCTTGAGCAGGCCTTGATAAAATTAAGGAAAGGAAGTGGGATTGGAAACATTCCAGGCAAGGGACAGCATGCCTAAAGGCCCTGAGGTAGAGAGAACATGGCATGGTGGCTGCATGGACCGTGGGAGATCACGGTATAAATATGGCACTGCACAGACCACAGGAGACTGACCCCAAAGCAGCAAATGGTACACTTTGAGAGTCTGTGAGAGGTGAATCTGGCCTGAGACGTGTAAGGGCTGTGGAAGGACAGGGTGAGACAGGAAAAGGAGAGCCCTGAAAGCAGTGTGAAGGGAAGATTCATCTGGAGTGGGACAAGGAGCATCAGAGGGATGAGAGACTAAACAAGATTTCTCTGATGAGAACACCTCACAGAGGAAACAAACTAACTTGTTTTGATTAAGGTTGTTCCATTCAGTCAGAGAAATTATACTTAGGCCAAAAGCCTGGGCTTCAGTGGAAAAGAATTACTTTGGGCTCATTACATCAAATTTGCCCGTAGTATCTTGAAAAAGGTGATGAGCATTCTGACAGGTTTCCTTTTCACCTCCAAGTAGTGGTTATGAAATCTCAATACCCAAAGAAAATGTTGATCCCAGTTAACTATGAGATTTGTAGATTGTATGCAAACTGATTATTCTCCTCCCCATTCTGGCACCAAAGAAGCTGCTTGATTTTATGATTGCTTCTGATAAAGAGAAAACTGTATACAGTCAATTCAAGGACACAAATCCACATCCCATGTGGAATCCAGGAAAGAATTCCACTCAGGAATAAGAGACAGAGTCTGAGGAAACCACACCGGAGGCCAATGAAGTGGTCTAGCCTCAATGCCCAGTTGAAATCCAGAAGTGGGACAGGAAGGAAATGATAAATGTTAGGACAGTTGAGAAGAAAAATCAACAGGTTTTATATTTTGACTGAGCATGAAGGATTTTTTTTTGAGTCAGGGGTCTCTGTTGCCCTTGCTGGAATGCAGTGGCACAATCACGGCTCACTACAGCCTCAACCCCCTGGGTTCAGGCAATCCTTCCACCTCAGTCTCCAGAGTAGCTAGAACTACAGGCGTGCATCACCAAGCCTGGCAAATTCCCACATGAAGTATTAAAAAGACAGAAGCATCAAGGATAACTTCAGAATTTCGTGAAAAGTAGGTTGGGGAAAGGAGACTTTCTATGTGATCCTGGTTTTGAAGAGAAGGACATAAGTGTAAATTGGACATACTGAAGTTAAAGTAATGAGCTAAACATACAGTGAGCAGTTGGAAAGATGGGAATGAAGCTAAGATAACAATAAAGGACTGGAAATATGAATTTAAACACATACAAGGTAATTCTCAGAGAGTTTTATGTTCGTATATTATGACCCTGAGTGAAATTCTTTCCTGTATTCCACATGGAATGTAAATTTGTGGCCTTGAATTGACTGAATACCGTCTTCTCTTTATCATAAACAACTGTAAAATCAAGCAGTTTCTTTGGTACCAGAATGGGGGGAGAACAGTTTGCATACAGTCTATGAATCTCATAGTTGACTGGGGTCATCATTTTCTTCGGGCATTGAGATTTCATAACCAGTACATGGAGGTAAAAAGGAAACCTGTCAGAATGTTCATCACCCTTTTCAAGATACTACGGGCAAACTCGATGCAATGAGCCCGAAGTAATTCCTTTCCACTGAAGCCCAGCCTCTTGGTCTAAGTGTCACTTCTCTGAATGGAAGGACTTTAAACAGGTTGCTTTGTTTCCTTTGTGAGGTGTTCTCATCAGACAAATCTGTTGTTTAGTGTATACAGGTTGATTTGGTGGAATGATATTTGTGTGTGGTGTTATGTAAATAGAGTTATAGCCCATCTTCCTGATAGTAGCACAGGCTATAATTAGGGTGTGTGTGCATGTGAGTGGAGGGTGTGTGTGTGTGTGCATGTGTGTGTGCACGCACACGTACACGCCGAGGGGCAGGGAGCAGAGAGAAGTGTATGCCAGCCTGTGTTAAAGTTCTCGATGTAAAGAAAGTCGCCAATTCACAAAGGAATTTGATTACCTCTATCCATTATACACACACAGTGAGTGAGCGTGCTACTCACCATCTGTCATCTATTTCATTTGCATCACCAGCACCTGGCCTGTTTATCTGCTACATTCGTTTCTTCACCGAATTCTTACGCTGCTTTAATAAAATACAGAAATGTTATTGTTAAAAACCAATTAATTTACAATCCTCCACAGAGATAGTATTACTTATAATTCAATTTGGCTTCTAATGATCTGCTTTCTTGCAAAATGACTTAATTCTTGTGTCAAAGATTAGTTATTAGATATTACCCCGCTGCACCAGCCATGTACTGCTGAGGTAGGCAAAGCAGCTTGGAATGTCCCCGGCCATTAATCAGAAGTCTGAAACATTTTCTTGTTTAACTCCTTCAAGAACCTGGTTGCAGCCATAGTGCCCTTAACTGTTCCCCTGACTGGATGCTCCCTAACTTGTTGAGGTCTGGTACAAGAGGATCTTGAATTTTCAGAGAAGCTTTTGTCTTTAGGAACTTGAATGAGCCTATATAACTCCATATTTCCACATACATTTTTACTTGACAATTTCATACAGGATTTAGTTTCTTATCCAGCCATTTTGTGAACAAGGTATGAAAAAGTTGCCCCTCTTTCCCCAATCTGGCCTTTAGAAGTGAATGTGGTTGGATCTGCACACAATGGCGGATTGGGGGTGGCTTTCCTGTGATCACAGTCTTTTCCACACCCATCACACAGGCCAGCCGGCTCACACAGCGGCAGTCTGGCAGCCCTCAGCCACTTGTCCACACATTTCACGAATGGAACCACTAAACATATGGCTATAGCCAGCACATTCTAGAAACATCAGCTTGGACTGACAGACTGAAAATTCTTAAATGCCTTAAAAATTTTTTTATATACGAAATTTTTTTTAGTATAACATTCTTATGCTGCACGTGTTTTTACTTTTTTAACCTTCTGATGTAACAGCATTTAGTGTGGAAACTATTATTTCTCAATTTAATTTCCATTATACATATGGCAAATGTCACACATCCTAACTGTGGGAAATGTATACACATCTGTATTTCTATGTACATATTTTATATTCCATATACAAAATATAAAAGATAAACATGTCTATTTTTATAAATTATTATATTCTAAATTGTGACTTTAAAGACTAAAACCTGTGAAAAACATGAAACCGGGAAAATAATCATTGTAGATTAGTAATACCTGAACAAGGATTCTTCTCAAACCTTGAAATGACTCAATTAGTTGAACCTGAAGGGGCCAGAGAGCTAAAGAACACAGAAAGCAGAGTGCCATTTAGATGTGAAAGGGGGAGAAATCTTTCTGTGGTATAATTCACTGAAAAGTCAGCATTCTGCATTTACAAAATCTATTTTCTAAGTGATGCCTCCATGCTGCTTATACTTTTTGGTTTTGTAAAAGGCATTTGGTGCCAGCTCTGAAACATGTGCTTCTGATAAAATGACAGGGGGCTACAGAGGTGGTGGTGGTACAGTTTGACTCCTCTGGACTGTACCACATTCGTAGCATGAGGCGCTCATTATTTTACAAAATCAGAGAAACCGGCTCTGTGACTGGGGGAGACGGAACTTGAGCAGCTGTCTTATAAGAAGCATTTTCTTTTTTGTACATGACAATATCAAGGGAACTCTGCCTAGCACCACACACTCCATTTGATATAACAAGTTTCCTATGAATGATCAAGCTCACTGGTAAAATCTAAAGGATAATCTTATTTGAGCTTCATGGCTCATTCTGAAGGCTGCTGTCTGATTCCCCAACAAATTACAGGTATTATTCTAAATATCTTGTTCTCACCATTCATGTACATTTTTACATCTTTCTGCAGGGAAAACTGAAGATCTTATCTCATACGCGGTTGTCCCAGAATTCGGGAGATTTAAAAATGAAGTCTGAGGGGACTGAAGGAAGAAAACAATAGGGATAAAGAAGGACAAATGGTCCCCAAATCTGTTCCCTGGTGATTAGGGTTTAGACTGATATGATTTAAACTTCTTTTGGAATAGTCAATAATTCACATTCCCGAATCACTTCTCTATATGCAAAGTAGAAATGGGAACCAAATGCCAACAATGTCCCCAAAAAGCATAATCCCCAAATAACCTTGTTTTCCAAAGTTTATTCTTCAAATTCAGACAATGCATCATCAGTCTCAGAAACAGGAGCGCAGCCAAACAAGCTGCAATCTAATATGGAAATGTGGTCCTGGCCCCGGTACGGTGTCATTCTTCTGAATGGGATCACCTGCACCCATCCCTCCTAGGAGAAAATTTCAAACAGAGTTAGCTCCTTAAACCTTCTAATTAAAATGAGAAATCCCCAGGCTTCCATGACTCAGCCTCAGAAAAAGATTATTAGGAATTTAATAGGGAAAATATAGCAGCTCAGACCATCTGTGACCCAGTGCTCTGTGAGAATTTAAAGAAAACTGGAGGGAGGCAGCCCACACTCCAATGCACGCTCGAGGAGTACTTTGTAGGAGCTGCAATAAATCAACATAGTTAGAGTACAGCCTTTTTCAGATTTAATTACTGTTACATAATTATTAGCAAAGCATTCTCCTCTGAAACTGTAAAACTCATTACATCAAAAATCCCCAAGCTCCTGATGGAATTTATGAACTAGTTACTTTCTTTCTAGCTCTGGGAAAATTGTGGAATAGAGTCCAGATTTGTCTCCAGCTTTTCAGCAGCAGAGGGGGATTTTTTTTCCTCCTGTTTTGTGTCATTTTAGTAGGTTTCTGAACTGACTTTCTGAACTGGATCATTCCCTTTGACATTTCTGCATATTCCCACCCAAATACCTGTTTAAGTCAGTGTTTCATTCCAGTGGTAAATGGCATTCAGCAAGGAAGCTTCAAAGTATGCCAGCAACAAGCTGACTAATTTTCAACAGAGTAAAAGATGAATGGTCTTTGGGTGTCTATGAATTTTTGAGGGTTCACTCAGGGTAAAAAAAAATCACAGTAAGTAGTGGAGCTTGTGTTGGGAGGGCAAATGTCAACATGGGAGTGACCTGCATGTAGCAGGGCATTGGATTTGGCCTGTACGCCTCTTCCCAACACCATATGCAGTGGTACTACATTGGTAGCTTAAAATTGGTCATAGTGGTAGTATTTATACCACAAAAATTGGCAAATGCCACAATCAAGCCTTTTTTTTGGTGCAGAACCAGTTGTTGAACATGTACCAGCACAGCACTGGTACCGTGTTCACCAATGACACAAGTATAAATGCCATATCTATTGTCTACACAACCCTCGCAGGCATCCGTGGATAAATCTCCCTCACTGATGCACTATTCAACAGAGCTTAAACGAAAACAGGTTTTTAAAAGTCTAGCTTAGGTAGGGTGTTTGGTCCTGGAAGCAGAAATATTGTGAAATCAGATTCCTTTGGGAGACAGGTGAGCGCCCTTGCTTGTGCCAGTTAGCTCTTTACCACCAAGTGTTACTTAGCCAAGGGGGGGAGGGGGACGTTCCTTCCAATGTGGGTCAGGCAGCTTCCCAAGATCCTTAGCCCTTTACCTGCAGAGAACTGCAGCTGCTAGAAAACAGTTTGCTCTTGCTCCCACACTCAAATATCCAGCCAGATGTTTTCTGTTGTATTTGTAGGCTCTCCTGGGATTAGCTCTCATCAGAGTGAGAGGAAGATAAAGGCAGCTGAGGCTCACACAGTCAGCTGCCTTGTACCTGCTCCCTCTGTTGCTGCATTTTCCTGTTACTGACTCTTCAGTCTTGAGACAACCTCAGTTTCTCCCTGGTGAGCGTTTCATCCAGATTCCTATGGTATCTCCCACCACTCTCTCTCTCCTCATGACCTCCAGTGCAGCCAAACTAAATGGCTTCTTGTCTTGGACATGCCCCATGCTCTTCCATGCCTTTTAATAAATTTTCTGATAGAAAAGTAGGTGACTAACACTGCTTGAGCTCTGTTGCAGAGTTCTGTTTCAGGATCAAATATGCTGTGCATTTTGAACTTGAGATTGTCTATTGTCTTTTTGGTAATCTGTATTAACTGTCAAGAGCTCTCACTACTTATTTTTTAATAGTAGTCTGCTCTTTCTTTTTAAATTTGTGAATGTGATACCTTTACAGTTCTCTTGAAGAATAATGTACTTAAAGTTTTCTTTTTTGTGTGTGTGTGTGTGTGTTGGAGTCTCACTCTGTCGCCCAGACTGGAGTGTAGTGGCCGCTCCTGGCCACTGCAGCCTCGACCTGCTGTACTCCGGCGATCCTTCCGCCTCGGCCTTCCAAGTAACCGTAATTACAGGCGCGCGCTACCACGCCCGGCTATTTGATTTATTGTAGAGATGAGGTCTCGCCAAGTTGCCCAGGCGGGTCTCGAACCCGCGGGCTCAGGCAATCCACTCACCTCGGCCTCCAAAAGCGCGGGATTACAGGCTGGGCCACCGAGCCCAGCCTTTAAAGTTTTCTGTTCTCGGTGTTAACTCTATGTTCTCAGGGTATAGTTCTGTTTCCTAACTATTGTGTCACTTTCATGTTGAGTTTTTCTCGTATGTTTGGTGATTTTGTGTGTGTGTGTATAGATGACCTAATTTAAACAATATTGTTAGAAAGAGTTATTTCCTAAGCTCAAGTGAAACTCTCTGTTTGCCTGCGGGTTCGCACTCTGATTTAGAAAGGGCTGCTTTCCTTCTATTAGCTGGAGAGATGAAGAGGCATGGGGTGGAGTAGGACAGCTTTCTTTTCAGGAGTACAGGTGATTTTTCTTCTGGGTATGGAGACCAACTTTTTAGTGACCACACATTTGTTACAATGTTGTTTATTTCTACCGTCCCATACAGTTGTTGAGTCTTGGAGATCATACTTTTAAAATCAGAAAATTGTGCTCCACAATTTAATCCATAGCCAAATGCCAGATGCAAGAACATGGAGATTATGGAACTGCCCTAACTTCTTTTAAATTGCTATTTAATTCATTAACTAGCCAGTTTTTCTTGTCTGCCTCCTCCTAGGTTGCTGCCTTGGAGCTTGGAGTTATTATAATGAATTTCTCTTGGGGAAATTTACCTGGAAGATGAAAGTTCTCTCCTTGGTTTGAAGTGACTGCAGTTTTTAGGTGTGTTTTTTTTTCTCTTTCTGTTATGTATTTGAGAAATTGTTCTCTGTTCTGGTCTGCTGATGCTATAGTTTCCAGGTTTCCAGTGCTGCTGTGCACTGGAATTAATTTTTAAATCTCTACCTACCTTTTATTGGAATTTTGGGAGCTAGTCATGACAACACATGGTCTCTGCCACCTTACACTAGAAGTTTTCCTCTATTCTTTTCCACAGTATTTCTTCTTGGATCAATTATTACTACCTATACCTGTAGCTTAACAAAACAGATTAACTATAACATTGGGACACTTTGTGTCCAGTAGCTTGAAAATACATGTTCGATGAAACAGTATTAATCACTTAAAATAGTAGGGGGTTTACACTTTAATTAGGAAAGTGATAGTGAACCTGCCCTTCCACGCCAAATTTCCTGACTCAACATTAAAGAAAATGCTACTTTTTATATACATTTATTATGGGTTATGAGACATTTAAAAATCTGTCCAATTTTTTATTTTTGAACAGGGTTTAAATTACCTCCATTAATTTCTTTTGTATTGTATTTTTTAAATGGATTTTATTGTGTATATTTAACTACAGCATGATGTTATAAGTTCCATATATAGTAACATGATTACTACAGAGGAACACAATGGGATATCCATCATCTCAGGTAGTTACCCACTTTTCAACTCCCCATGACAAGAACAGCTATAATCTAGTCATTAGCAAAAATCCTGAATTCAGTACATTATTATTAACTGTAGTTCCCATGTTGTACATTAGATCCTTAGACTTGTTCATCCTGCATATCTTCTACTTTGTACCCTTTGACCTACATCTCCTCATGTCCTTCCCCTCGCCCCAAGCCCAGTAACCACTGTTTTATTCTCTATCTTTATTATATTTGACTTAAAAAAATTCCATGTGTAAGTGAAATGTCTGGTTCATTTCACTTAACACAAAGTCCTCCAGGTTCATTTATATAGTGTCAAATGGTAGGATCTCCTTCTTTTTAAAGGCTGAATAATATTCCATTGTGTGTGTATCTATCTCACAGTCCCTTATATTTTAGTAGAAAATTGTTATTTTAAAAAACTTATGAAAGCTTATGGCACTATCAGTCTTACCAGAAATTTCTGTGCAGTAAACACATTAGTCTGTAGATAGCCATAGTGTCTAAGGCTAAAAAATAAAAAAGTCTTTTGCATAATACCAGTATTCAATACTTCTTTTTCTAAAACTCTATAACTTCACTTGAAAAACTCAAAACTAGTTTTTCAAGTGAAGAAATATGTTGTAAAGATAAAGAGGAGAAATGCTAATATTACTACAATGTGCTAATTTGCAATAGAATTACATTAGAATAGGAAAGTCTTAAATATATATTTGTGAATATCTGTTACAGTACTTAGAATCTTGTACTATGATCATGTGACAAATCTATTTTAGTTCAATTGTCATGACAATTAAACACTTAGATGTCTATTCTGTTTTTGTAATTATTTTTTTGTATTTTGTCAGGTAGATAGAAGTTGCTCAGCATAAATCTAAAATTCAAACATTTGACTAAGAGAATAAATGCCGTACTTTAAATTGATCAGCTTGGCAATGCAGAGAAATCCTAGAGGGTTCCAGATGATATCAATCACTTGCTACACTCATGACTAATTTAATATCCTTCTTGCCATGTTCTCTCATCAGCGTAACACTGCATGACCTGTCAGAGTTTCTGCCACAGTGTGACTGGGCTGGAGACAAAATAATTTGTTCAGCTAAGCCTATTTGGCTACCATCTGACTTTGGTTTTGTAATTTCCCTTCCCAGCTTGGTTGAAGTCCATTTTAACATAGTCTGTAAGGAAAGTGTTGATTAGCAGGCTGGCGGTAAAGTACTTATTCTGGGTCAGACACTGTTGCCAGCATTTTACATGTATTGTCTTATTTAATCCTTACATCAACCCTTTGAAGCAGGTGCTGTTTGAGGAAATATGCAAGTGAGAAAGCAGAGGCTCAGAGAGAAAGTTTCCTGCTCAAGGTCATAAGGAAGTGAAGCCAGGATTTGCATACATGTGGAGTGAATCTAGAGTCTATGCTTTTATAACCCCTTGCTTTAAACACACACACACACACACACACACACACACACACATACAATTTTTGTTTAGAATTTTAGGACCACATATTAACTCCTTACATGCAAATATAGTAAATGATCCTAGATAAAAATACATTGCATCAGCCGGGCTCAGTGGCTCAGCCTGTAATCCCGTGCCTTGGGAGGCTGAGGTGAGTAAAGTGCCTGAGCCCGCGGGTTAGAGACCCTCCTGTGCAACTTGGTGAGACCTCATCTCTACAATAAATTAAAAAAAAATTAACCAGGCATGGTAGTGCGTGCCTGTAATTCCAACTACTTGGAAGGCTGAGACGGAAGGATTGCCGGAGCCCAGCAGGTCGAGGCTGCGGTGGCCAGGAGAGGCCACTGCACTGTAGTCTGGGCGACAGAGTGCGACTCCAACTCAAAAAAAAAAAAAAAAATACATTGTATCTTATTTATTAATCGAAGGATATGTGTACCTAAATATTTTCTTGAACTAATTCAGCTCACTTTTGGACTTGAAAGAAAACGAAGTCCATTTCGATTGAAAATATTTGTAAGTCAAATATTTTCTTAGTTCACATTGACTCTTTCCTTCTATTCTGCGTGTATCAACTTTTACTCAATGTTCATGCCTTTTCATCTGACTTTTAAAATAACTTCTTCCGCCGGGCTCGGTGGCTCAGCCTGTAATCCCAGCACTTTGGGAGGCTGAGGTGAGTGGATTGCCTGAGCCCGCGGGTTCAAGATCCGCCTGGGCAACTTGGTGAGACCTCATCTCTACAATAAATCAAAAAATTAGCTGGGCGTGGTAGCGCACACCTGTAGTTCCAGCTACTTGGAAGGCTGAGGCGGAAGGATCGCCAGAGCCCAGCAGGTCGAGGCTGCGGTGGCCGGGAGTGGCCACTGCACTCCAGTCTGGGCGACGGAGTGAGACTCCAACTCAAAAATAAATAAATAAAATAAAATAAA
>CAUYQG010292861.1:0-45512 GCA_963574415.1 Tarsius wallacei
GCCCGCCGCCCTCCCTCCGCCCCCCGCCTCCCGCCCAGGGAGGAAGCGGAGGGGCGCGGTGTAAACAGAGCGGCGGCCGTGATGTCAGCCGGTCACATGGAGCCTCTTATGGCTCGGGATGGCTCTCGGCGGGCGGGCAGCTGCGGCAGCTGCTGCTGTGGCTCGGGCGGCGGCGGCGCGGCGGCGGCAGGGGGGCTCCGGGGTCGGACAGTCCGCTCTCCCTGCGCTCTCCGCACCGCGGCTTAAATGATGTATTTTGTGATCGCAGCGATGAAAGGTGAGCCCGGGCGCCCCGCCGGGGCCGGGTGGACCGGCGGCTCCGGGGGGCGGGGAGGAGGGCGCGCGCGGGGGGGGTGGGCGCGCCTGCCCGAGCGCACGTACCGCCCGGGCTCTGCGCGGGGGCCCCGCCAGGGCCTTCCGGGTCCCCGCGCGGCGCCCCCCGAGCCCGGCCGTGCGATCGGCCTGCCTCCTCTTAGGGGCGAAGGTGCACGGCTCGGAACCCTCCTCCCGCCCCGTCCGGCTCCTGCCGGCCGCCTGGGTCCACCTGGCACCCGGCGGGGCTCCCGAAAGAAAGTTTGCCGGGAGTCGTCGCGCCTCTAAGGAACTGGAGGGTCTGAGGGGCTGGACTGGAGCCGGGACGCCTGCGGCGGGTCTTCAGGGCCCGCACCCCGGACAGCTCTGGCCTGGGTGGGGGAGGCGCCGCGGCCCGGCGTGCGTGCGCGCGCGGCGGTGTCGTCCCCGGGGACCGGTCAGCGCCCCGGCCTGGCGCCCTCCCCTCGGCGGCCCCAGGCGCCGGGCAGCCACTTCCGAAAGCGCGCGGGCCGGAGCGGGCCGGGCGCCCCGGACGCCCCGAGCGTGCCAAGACGCCCTCGGCTGCCGCGCTCCCCCTCCCGATGCTTCGGTTTGCAGATGGATGTGCGGAGGCAACTTTGCCCCCGGACGCGCTGGCAGAGGTGGAGGTTGGACGGTGGAGAGGGCCGACGGGCACTGGTAGCCTCGGCCAAGCCTTCTGGCTTGGCCTTCCGCCCCAGTCGGGACTCTAAGCTTAGCCGGGCCGGTAGCGGGATGGCAGGGAGGATCGGTCGAAGCGAGGACTGGCTCGAGATCCTCGCAGGTGAGGAGGAGAGACACCGAGGCGATTGGGGGAAGTTTCTGATGGGAAAGCCAAAGTTTGGAGGCGTGCGGGAAGCCGCCCGGGGAAGCTCGGCCCGCAGCGCGCCGGCAGGATCCCTGCCGTGCCTCGTCCGCCCGAGCGGCGTCGCAGGCCCGGCCGCCGGGCAGGGGACGCGGGCCCCACCTGTCCGCGGCAGACACGGCTCCCCGCGTGCGCCGCAGCCGGGCAGGTCCGGGCTGTCCTGCGGGATCCGTCTCCCGCGCGGGCGCGAGCGCCGGTGACGCTTCTGCTGGGTTGAGGTTTTGTTGCAATCCCAGACCAAGGACGCAGTCCCGCGTCTGCGCCGGGTTTGCTCTCGGATCGCAGAGCCTGGCCTTTCTTCGCTGGAGATTGGGTGGCATCTCTTTTATTAATTATTAACTGGCGAGACGTGCGGGACGCCGAGAGGAGCGGCCTGAGAGCAAGTCTTTCCGCACGATGTGCCCACAGCACAGGTTCCGTCTCTACGCCTGTGGCTCGCGGGAAATGGGATTTAATCATCTTCAGGATTTGCAGCTGATAGGGTAGACTAAGAGAGGAAACCTCGCCGTGACCTACGCTCCTCCACGCTTGAAATCATTTGCGATGAAAAAAAAAAAAGTTAGGGTTTTGAACCGACTTCTTGCGTAAAAGAAACATTCTTTTCCCCTCCCTCCAAAAAGTACTTTTATGCCCTTCCTGCATTTCATTATCCCTGTATGTGTAAGCCTCCTCAAACACCCTTTGCAGTGAAGACATTTTCTTCTATTTAAATTAGAAAATAGATGTTACCGTGTGAGAGGTACCCCTGTCCACCCTTGTCCAGTTTGCTTGGTCTGATTGGCGTCGATTGGGGGAAAGGTGAGACGCTGAGATATTTTTAACTACTTTTCCCCCCAATGAACAGTAGCTACCGAACAATAAGGAAAGTCCGTTTTAATGTTTTAATTGAACGTTGATGCTTCCTAGGACATAGACTTTTGCTTCCATAGTTCTGCATCCAAGTGTTCCACACCATCCCTTACTAATGGAATAATGAGAAGTCCACACGCTGCCCCCTCCCAAATCTCTAGCCCACATGTTTGTCTTGGAGTGACCTCTGGCTGCCATAAAATAATAGATGCATAGTATTGTGCTTTGGGAAAAGTCGCTCAGAAGTACTGGCAATGCCATTTTCCTATCTGCTCAGCTGCCTGAGAGAGATGTGGAGAGAGAAAAAGGGGGTGGGGGTGGGACAGACTGCATCTGCATAATTAGAATATTTCTTTCACGATATCGTAACATCCTGTGCTTTAATAGGATTATCTCGCTTTGGTGCAAATTTAAACGGAAGAAAAATAGTTTGTGGGAAAATGAGGAATGCTGTAAATATTTCCATGTCAGATTTAAGGGGGAAAAAACTGACCCAGAATCATATTAAATACTTCCCTATTGCCTCTCCGTTTTAATAGTTAAATCAGTTCCATATGCAAGAGAGTTTGTATAATTAGATTTTTCATGCAAAACAGAAACACTCTTTGCAATATAGCTTGTTGGTATGTGGTTACGTATGGACAAGGAAGGAGCGAGAACAAGCAACCATGAAAGAGAAATGCTCCCTTTGTTGGCTGATTTACTTATGTTTTTTAAACATCATTAAATCAGGCCCTTTGAACTCACCAAAGAAGAAAATCCTTCCTCTGCGTTAACTGTCAGATAAGTTTAGGTTTAAAGCGGTCTCGTGTTTCGATGTAATAAATCTTCATTTGAGCAACTCTAGTCTCATCCTTCAGTCTTGCTTTTGTATAATTAGCAACAAAATTCCAATACTATTTGGATTGCTTCTGGGACTAACAGGGAGCGCCCGGCGACAGCACGTGGAATCAGGGGAGCGCTTGTTTTGCTCATCATAAAAGTGCATTGGCCACATGTCACTGAAAGGGGAAGCGGGAGCTTCCTCAGCTTCAGTCGATTAAACCCCCTTTGCTTCTGTGAGTGCTCAGCCTGTGTTCATGTAAATGGAGTCATAAGAGCACAGGCTTAGAGGGAATTTCTAGCCCATAATAGATTCTTCCTCCAGTCCAGTTCACGTGCACATGCAGGGCTTCTTGCCACTTTGAAAATACTGTGTATGTCGGTGATTACTCTAACATCACCAACATAATGGATGACTAGTCTATTAGTGTCCAACTCTAATAAACATGATTTGTGTAGGTTTGAAGCATTGGGCCTTTCTTTTTACCAAATGGAATTTGAAATCTATCCCTGATTTTATTTTAAGCATCATTCCCCGATATCCCCTCACTGGGATTTTGTCCCATTTTTGTGGCCTGTGATGGGCGGGATTGGGAGAAGGCAATGGCTAGATCTAGAAAAGAGTAAGTCCAAGTGGTCCACTACTGAGCAGTGCTTCCCTGGCAAAAAGGGGTCCGTTCCTTTACAGACAAAGAGGATTTCTGAATCCACTTACGCATGGGAGGAGGGGGACCTGGACCCTCCATGAAGTAGAGAATATTTTAAAACCACCATTTTTCATGGGCAGCCTCTTGATTTTTATATATTTTAATCACGTCACTTGCAACACCATGCTCAAGTCGTCCACTTTGCTCTCAATTTCAGTTGAGAACCATATAATTTATTTAATGTTGCCCAGTTATGAAATAACATAATCCCTAAACAGAAAGTCATTAAATATATATATAGTATGTGACTGAAATCTTAGTTCTTTAATGCTTACTAGATATACTTGTAAAGATAGTCATAGTTCTCATTAGAGTCCTTTTCCTCCCATCTTTCCCTCCCAGCCAAGTGATTCACAATGAAAATGGTTGAGATCAGCAGGTAGATAATTGCAAAGCACCTGCACTAGCACCCAGCCAACTTGGTAATTTGCTTTGGGGCTCCTAAGAAAATAATATTTACAAATGACCATCTACTGGAAGCAAAAGTTACTGGATGGATGGATGAATGAATGGATGGATTTACAGAGATAGATGTGGAGTTCAGTTTTCTTAAAATTCTCTTAAATTATTTTAAGAATCATTAAAACCTTTGTATGAATACATTTTAAATATTTACAATGCTTATTAGAAATGAAGCCTGCCTAAATCTATATATTTCATATTTAGTAATATTAAAAACATAATTAGACACTCAGAGTCAGCAGCTATACTATTTTTATGTTTCTTTATTTTAAAAAATAAATTTTTTGGAGCGATCCACCAGTGACAAGTCAGGTGTGAATTGACATTTGGTAGCATCTCAGAGACCACACACTGACCCTCTGAGGAATCATTTATAAGTTCTCTCTCCCCCATCTCACTACTCCGCTGAGGATGCCTTTCTTCCACCCTAGTCTTGTGACTCATGGACTGAGAAATTTGTAGTCAGAGCTTTTTGTTTCTGTCTGTATTGCGTGGGACACGATATAACGTGGTATTTCTATAAATTGTCGGAGGGCTATGTCCAGAGGTAAGAGGTCTGAATAGACAGATAATAATATACATTAGCCATTGGGCAAAAGGCAAAAAAGCAGCTGAAATCCTTTGTTTCTTGATTTTCTTTTTTGAAGTGCCATTTGTTAGCCCTCATATTTTAAGGAAATAATATGATAACTTTAAAATCTTTGCTCCCACGGGTATAAAAAGTACTGTCAAGTTGATTCCTTTGGTTTGCCAGTGATATTTTTTGCTTTTGATTGTATTGCTTCTGAAGTTTATGAGGCATTTCATAAACAGGGAGCTGATGTAAATCTGTATTTATTTTGTGCTTTGTGGTTTACAAACACTCTTATCTCAGTGCTCTCATACTTTTTAGTTGGAGAAACTGAGGTTCACAGAGGTTATACGTCGTAGCCAGGCTTTTCCCACTGATACGTGGTGAAGCAAGGACTGCAACCCTCATTTCTGTCTTCATGCCTCCCCTGGAGGAAGCTGTGAACATGTCCTGGATATAACTTTGTCTCTAGTTAGTGGAAATTATAACTCTGGCATTAATAAGACAAAAAATAGATCCAATTAGGTAATGCTTTGCTGAGCCTAATATCTTTAAATTACTATTTAATAAAATCAGTTTGGCATAAATGGGGTTATTCTTATTTGCTTATCATTAGCTGTCTTCAGCCATGATTTTCATTAAGTCCGCTTGTTGTAAGAGGATCTGAGTAAAATGTAAGCTTTACTTTCTTAAAAAATACAAAGTACCATGACGTGCAGCTAACCTGTATAACCTATCGCCACTATGGTAGAATTGAAAGATTTTCCGTATGTTCCTTTTGTCCTTTGGCAAAGAGAATATTCACACATGCATCTTCTAATTTTAATATGCCTTTATGTATATAAAGTTTATGAACACTTGTGCTTGTGAGTGCTGTCCTGTCTGTTTCCATGACAGCTGGGGGACATAACTGTAGACATATTCTTGAGAAATCTGTTGTCTTTTAGAAAAGCACCCAAAGTCTAGGCGTGTCCACGTAGATCTGTAAAAGCTCATTTCCCACTTGGTGGGGACTTCCCTTTCTGACTGCTGAACTGAGGTGTGTTTGAAAGCAAATAAGCGCCGGGCTTGGTGGCTCAGCCTGTAATCCCGCGCTTTGGGAGGCTGAGGTGAGTGGATTGCCTGAGCCCACGGGTTCAAGACCTGCCTGGGCAACTTGGCGAGACCTCATCTCTACAATAAATCAAAAAATTAGCCGGGCATGGTAGCGCACACCTGTAGTTCCAGCTACTTGGAAGGCTGAGGCAGAAGGATCGCCGGAGCCCAGCAGGTCGAGGCTGCGGTGGCCGGGAGCGGACACTGCACTCCAGTCTGGGCGACAGAGTGAGACTCCAACTCAAAAAAAAAAAAAAGAAAGTAAGCAAATAAGCGTTATTTCATAGAGTCTCAGGTACAGAAGAAAGCTTGAAAATCACTCAGATGAATGTCTCATTGGCATCTGGGTCCTCCCCACAGTATTCCTGCCAAATGGTTACCTGGTTATGCTTGAACACCTCCAATGATGGAAAACTCACTATCTTTGAAGGTAGCTTGTTCCATCTTGAATTAGAAAAGTATTTTTATATCAAGCATAAGTCTCTCCTTTGTACATTTAATCCCTTAACTCTGATCTTTGTTTTTGGGCTATGAGGAACACATTTAATCCATCTTTCAAATGAAAGACTGTCAGTTATTTGAAGACTAGTAGCATCACACACACACACACACACACACACACACACACACACACACTTCTCTAATCTGTAACCCCTGCTGTCCCTCTCCAGTCCGTTTGGCTCAAAGTCCATGATTCTGCCTTCCCACAATCTTGGTCAGTTTGCCTAGAACACACTTCAGTTTGCCTAGAACCACTAGAAATGCTGATGCCAAAAATGGACCCCAAGCGCCAGTTGTGTCGTGATTGACTTGGCACTTAACCCACCACTTAGCAAAGAGGAAGACATGACATGACAATTAAAAGCATGTGTTTAAAATGTTGAAAGATGCATAAGCTAGGTTGTATCTTGAGGGCCTCTCATGATCAGTCTTTGTGATATCATTGCAATGTGTGGAAGTGGATTTTTGAACTGTTTGGGAATATTTTTAATTCCACTGAAGTTGATGATTAAATCTCCAGGAAAATCAAAGCTACTGCAAAAATAAGGAAAGGCGCATGAGAAGCCAGAGAGGTATGTTGCGCTGTGCGTGAGATCTGTGATGAGGCTGCCCTCTGGTGGCTCCTTGCTCGTGGAAGGCTGAAGCCACGAGGGTGCCAATGAATTTCCCATCAGGCTAGTGGGGAAGGTCAAAGGTTGACACTATTTTCTGAATTGGAACAGGGCATTCTACGACAGACTCAAAAGTGCAATTCATTGTTTTACATGGTTATCAGACATATAACCGTGGGAAAGATCATGCATTTCTAAAGTTTGCTTGGAAAGAAGTAAGGGAGGGTTTTAAAAATAACTGAAGATAGATTAAAGCTGATTTATAAAATTCTATTTGGCTCTGTATTAAAGTTAAATGAGAGTTTGTTTCTGAGTAAACAATTATTTTGACTTTTAGGGTAATCCTTGTAGTTTTTTAAGTTTCAACCTCAATTTTATTCCCCTAATCCTTGAATATTTTTTAAAAAGAGATTTAATTTGATCAGCTAAATCCAACATTTTCCCTGTTTAAACCTACAGCTTTTCTTTTTCAAAAATGATAAACATTTATTAAAAAGCAAACTACTGTAGTTCTTTTGGGTAATAAAACAATCTTAAATATGGATGTAAAAATTATTAACCCCTTTGTTTCCGAAAACTTATGGTTAAATCATTTGGTTAACTTAAGTATATACAGCTTGCCTCAAAAATAAGATAAAGTATATCCTACATAAGTTTTTAGAACATATAGAGTTTGTGCTTCAAAACACCACATGAAGTAAAGATAAGCACTTGCTGCCTAATTTTTAGACTATATGGGAATACAAATGAATTGTGGATTTGGATTTCAGTGCTGAATCAAGTGTGAAACAATAATAAAACAGTCTGATTTTTGTGTTGAAATTAGAAGAATCAATATAGATCTTCCTATTTGCTTAAGCATCATTTGTTCCTGATGTTACACAGAGGCATAAGAATGTACATTTATATGAAGTTTGCATTGCTCAAGAAGTCAAGCTTCTGATCTGAGCGAGAATAATCACAAGTAATGACCAGTATTTTAAAGGATGATGGTGCTCACTTGATCCTGCTAGAAAGATGGAATGTCATCATTCCATGAAAAACAAGGAATGAGGGGAAGGCAAGGAAAACCTGCTAGTTAAACCTTCTCATCATAGAAATAAGATAGTGGTTCCAAAGTGAAGACTTGTGGTTAAGTTTCAGATCAGTTATGGAAGCCAACCGTTCTTCAAACTGCACCACCCAGAAGTGTCATGCTCTTACCACATGAGACGTACTCTCTTTTTCACAGAATGCTATTTTCATTTTTCAGTTGTTGGGAGGTTTTTTCCCCTTCTTCCTTTTATTTATCTACTTCAAATCTTCTGTAGAACACTGAGTAAAAATAAGTAAATACACTTGTTTAATCAAATCCTAAAATGCCTACTAGGTGCTAGTTAATTCAGGTACCACCTTCGTGCTTTTATAATAGAATTTGGACACCTCCCTCCCAATTAAGAGTCTTAGGCCATGAATCAGCATTTTAAAAAATGCACTGAGAAATTGGCAGCCACGCTTAACCAGAGAAGGCTGCTTTACAACTATTGGGCTTATAGGCCTGCAGTTTCTATAAGCCACATGCTATTTAAAACAAAGGAGATTTTGCAACATGCAAAACAATCCAGTGAAATGCTAATATAATTGGATGAGACCAGCCCTATACTTATGTGAGAACATGGTTTGCTTCCAAATAAGCCCTCAGTTAGCTCTAAAATCTAGCCTAAAACAGCACCTCTGAAACCATAGGTGGAGAAGAGAAGATTTCCTAAGCCCAGGGGTTCGAGACCAGCCTGGGCAACTTGATGAGATCTCATCTCTACAATAAATCAAAAACTTAGCTGAGCATGGTAGCACGTGCCTGTAGTTCCAGCTACTCGGGAGGCTGAGGTGGAAGGATCGCCTGAGCCCAGCAGGTGGAGGCTGTGGTGGCTGTGAGCATACCACTGCACCCCAACCTGGGTGACAGAGTGAGACTCTGACTCAAAAAAAGAGGCAGAATCTGGGGTCTCCCCCTGATAGCTTTGGGTTCTGCCAGTCTGGGACAAAGCCCAGGAGGGCCTATCTATTCCTTTTTTTTTTTTTTTTTTTTGAGCTGGAGTCTCACTCTGTCGCCCAGACTGGAGTGCAGTGGCATGCTCCCAGCCACAGCAGCCTCGACTTGCTGGGCTCCAGCAATCCTTCAGCCTCAACCTTCCAAGTAGCTGGAACTACAGGCGCATGCTACCACGCCTGGCTAATTTTTTGATTTATTGTAAAAATGAGGTCTCACCAAGTTGCCCAGGTGGGTCTCGAACCCACGGGCTCAGGCAGATCACTCATCTCAGCCTCCCAAAGCATGGGATTACGGGCTGAGCCTCCGAGCTCGGCTGTCTATTCTTAAAACTGTCTCAGGTGTTCCTGGTGCAGGTAGCCCTCAGGCCTCTCTTTGTGAAACCCCATCCTCGCCTGTCAGAGCTGGGATGGCAGCTGGGTCCTCTTTTCCTTCAATGCTTCCCAGAGAGCTTGATCCTCACAGTTACCCGAAAAGCGTTTTAAAAATAAATGCTACTCACCATCAATACCTGCACAGATTCCACTTCCAGCAGCCTGGGGTGAAGCCAAGGAATCTGCATCTATGAAAGCTGTTCTCAGGAGGATCCGATGGGTTTGGGAACCTCTCTTACTAATGAGGAGAGTGATGCTGGGAAGGGTAGATGTGAAAGTAAGCATTCACTTTCCTCAGTCCACTGAATCTCCCCTCAGAGAGGAAGAGATGCCCAACACGAGCAATTTCTGCCATTATTTCAATATCATGAACACACTTGAAATATTTTTTCTAGTTACATTGGTCTTGCTATCAACCAGCATGTACAAGGAAGTGGGCAGACTATTACCACAAATGGCCCCCAAGAGGAGAGGACCCTGACTCTGTTTGGGTGCAGGGGGTGCTGGTGATACTTGCCAAAGGTTGTATTTCTTTCCAGCATCACCTTGTCCGGGAGCTGTGACCTCTGTGTGGGACATAGACACGGTGCATCAGAGCCCTGGGTTTGCACCGGGGCTGGCTCTTATGGATATTGTCTGAGCAGGCTAGGGGTTCTGTGCAGGCGTCAAGGTCAACTCCAGTGGAAACAGTGAAGCCTTTTCAACGTTGCCTTTTTTCAGCAACAAAGTAAAGGTTTCAGTGCCCTGCAAGCCCAGCGATACTTATTTTAAAGGCCTGTTTACCTGATGGCCTTTCCCAGGCTCTGAGTGCCTGGCAAGTAGTGCCAATGTCCAGGCTCTGGAGGCGAAGTCCAAACACGACAGGCACAACGCTGCCTTTGCACAGCTGCAATCTTAGACTGGCGAAAGAGAACAAAGTAGAACTGCCCTGGCTGGTATGGAGGAGGGCAGCCTACCCCCTTCCACACTGCAATGCCAACCCCTCCTGCTGTGGAAAATGCTAGTGTGGTTTCTCAGTGTTGTGGCAGATGTGATGCTAGGTGCCGTGGGGACAGCAGTCATCATGACAGACGTACTCTCCAGTCTCTCTGAGTGTACATACTGGGGGGAGAGGTAGACAGTCCCTAGGCAAACATATCAAGAAACTAGATAAATACAGAGAGTGACAACAGCTAGGCTTGTGTAAAAACAAGGTGATGACTTAGAAATGCACATGGCCTCATGGATGAACATCGGGGAACTGAATCAAAAAAGAAATTTTTCCAACTGATGGTGAACGTTCTGCAATAGACCTGGAAGGGAGCTTAGAGGTCATCTGTTCCCAATATCATCCGCATATGAATCTATCTAGAGAGCTTTTAAAAAGACATAAACCCAGGCTTCATTCCTAGATATTTCTGATTTTATTGATCCAAGGTAGGGCTCTAGTATTGGAAATGTTTTAAAGCTACTCAGATAACTGGTTGGGAGACCGCTGAAGTCCAAAATCCTTACTTTATACATGTGTCACTCTGTCCCCAGTATAGCGAGACAGTGTTGAGTCCTGGAAACCCTCCTCAATGGGATGGGAGAAGATGAAAACGTGGGTTCTTGACCCAGACCTGTGACATGATGGTTGTCAGGTTACCTCAGTTCCTCATTTCCACCATTTGTAAAATTAGAGGGTTGGATGTGATAGCCGTCAACATCTTCTCCAGCTCTACCCTGCTATGAAAATGTTTCTTTTCAAACAAACAAAAAAGATCTGGTTTCTTGTTCTTGAAAGTCTTCTTGACTTTCAAGAAGCAAACAAATGCCTCCTGGTTTCCTTATTTTCTGTCTCTATCCTTGATTGCCATAGATGCTTCAATCAGCTGATCAGTTCCTTTTGAAAGTGAAAATGTAAGATAGAAAGACAAAACTACTTTATGCTGACTATTTAAATAAATATAAGAACAAGCAAGCTTTCATTAATATTAATAGTAAATGTGCCTAGACTTAGTTCTGGTAAATTACAGTCATACCTTATTTATCAAATTCTAGCCCAAAGCTTTTTTCATATTTGATGGTTGATTTAAAACTGCGGGGTGGGAGGCAGTTATTTAAAAACGAAAACCTTGGAATAGCCTTAACCATTGCACACCACAGTAATCTTATTCCTTACCAAATATTCTAGACCGGAAACCCAAAGAAATGGAGTATCTTCCAATGTATTGTTTGCTGTTTATTAGCAGAAACAGTGTATCTCTGGTGTTGCCAGTTTATAAAAGGAAAATAACAGAACCAAACTCCAGCATGAAAAATATCATTTTACTCCCTCATTTGAGACCTGATATCTCTAAGAACTTGAATTTCATTGAAACATGTATTCAGAAAGATAGCAGTTCATTATAAAGCAACATGGTGTGATGTAAGCACCTTAAGTTTATTTCCTTTTTGTGTGGAATTTCCCAGTGGGGTTTGATAATATTCAGCAGTTTCCAGAAACGATAAAAGAGTTTGAAAAGAAAATCTGATGAGAGCTGGTAAACGAAATTAGAGCCACATCTTTTTCAACAGAGATCTTTAAAGATTTGCATATTGCCAATTTTGCCTGTAT
Source organism: Tarsius wallacei (assembly GCA_963574415.1). Classification (NCBI taxonomy): domain Eukaryota; kingdom Metazoa; phylum Chordata; class Mammalia; order Primates; family Tarsiidae; genus Tarsius; species Tarsius wallacei. The sequence continues at coordinate 11,795 of CAUYQG010292861.1, forward strand.
ATATTTAAGAAATTGTATTCACATCTACATGTTTGCCTCAGACGTAAGATTATGAAAGTCATCTTCCTCTAACTTCGGTAGCAACCACAGTGGCAGGCACTTTTGAACGTGATATTGTTTAACAAAACAATTGGTTTGATAGAAATCTATTTCAAAAGCAATGTTTCCACCACAAGCAAAATCATGTAGAACAGAAGTGTTTTGTTTCCACCATTGCAGAGAAACAAAATCGTTTAAGATGAGTTAAGATGTCTCAGAGTTTTGGCAGACCTTCTAAGCCCCCTGCTGCTGTTGCATTCAGAATCCCTTTTGAAGTGGCTTGGAAGTTTCTGTGTAATTTCAGTGGCTGCTTAGGGGAAATATTGGCTAACTACTCATTTTGACTGTTAAGATGGATTGCGCGTTTTCAGAATGTTTTCATTTGCTAGAAATATGTTTTTGCACTCAGCCTTCTCTTGTTGAAGAAGGTTGGTTACCAGCCATCTGATGACGCCTCAGGGTGTTTACAGAAAATGTGGGTGCTGTCGTTATATTTGAGCACAGCCCTCCCCCAACAAAGATAGTGTGGTAATCAGCAGGAATGCGAAAACATGTATTTAAGGATTGATGCTTGTAAAAGAGGTGCCGTAAAGAAATACAGTTGTTCAGATGTAAGAAATGACTGACAGCTCTCCTTGTAGGCATGCTAGTAACAATAAAGTCTAGAAGTTCGACATCAAAGCGATCACAGCTTATTCCACCAATGACTTGCACATCAAAGATGGAGCACAAGACAAAAGAAGTGCACGGAGGTGTGTTTCTGCCTCATAGCCAGATCCTCAGGGGGAGCTCCCAGAGTGCCTTTCATGAAGGCACAGTGATTTTTTGCAGATCAGCGTCTTCATTTCATAAATGGCCGGGAATATAAAAGCAGGGCGAATGCACACCGTAATTGCTCCCCATCACTTTGGGTTTGGTTAGGAAAGATTCATCACATGAGAGATTGGTCTCTCTGGTTTCCCTGAGGAGTGAATTCTGTACTGGTGTGGGCGGCTCCAGCTTCGCCTAATGTAGTACAAGGAATTATTCACAAAATAGGAGAGTATGAATTAGATATGCCGCAGGTTGGTCAATTGGGCTTGAGCACATAAAACTAGACTTAAGTTTTTGGAGTTGCCCGCCCCCCATTGCTTGTTTTTTTAAATTTTTAAAAGTAACCTTGTGAGGTCAGGCATGGTGACTCATGCCTATTATCCCAGCACTTTGGGAGGCAGAGGCAAGAAGATTGCCTGAGCCAAGGGGTTCGAGACCAGCTAGGGCAACTTGGCAAGACCTCAGCTCTATAACAAACTTTTAAGAAAATTAGTCAGGCATGGTGGTGTGCCCCTGAAGGTCCAGCTACTTGGGAGGCTGAGATGGAAGGATCACCTGAACCCAGCAGGTGGAGGCTGCAGTAGCCATGAGTGTGCCACTGCCCTCCAGCCTGGGCGATAGAGTGAGACTCTGACTCAAAAAAAAAAGTAACCTTGTGGGTGGATTTTTGCTGAATCAGGGTGAGCATTACTTAACAGGTGTGTGTGATAATGAAATTTAGACCTGTTAAACCAGCTCTTAATGAATCACCAGATCTGTGCCTCAGTTCTCTAACTCAAATCATGTATATTCAAGAATGCCAAAAGTCAAACAGGAAGAAGAGTCTGGATTTGACTTTTCTCCCCTTCTCTCTCGATAGTAAATTTAAAGTAAACTTAACCATGCAAGTATTATTGGTGGTTTGAAATAATGTGCTTTTTTTCTTGTCTTTGAAATTTAAAGTTCTTTTATGTTCATCTTCAGTAATTTACTCAGTAATTTTAAATGCTATTGAAAAATAGTAGTGCTCTGTGTAGTCATTAATAAATACAAAGCAGCTTTCTCAAGGCTCTAGGGAGACGTAATAAACACAACTGTGTTACTAATTGATGCTATACTGAGCTGGCAAAAGTAGTGCATCGGTAAACAGAAGTTAGAAAGCAAGAAGTTAAGAACTATAGGGGATTATGTAGACATCAAGGGCTGGAAATTATAATAAGGCCTCTTTAGGGGAGTGTTGATTTGCATGTGGCTGAATTAGGACAACCAATTATTTCAGAGGACACTATTGAGAGCTCATCCAAAATACCCCCAGAATTGAGGGGGTTGGGAGTTAGGCGGGATGGAAGGGGGCACTGAGCATGCCATATTTCCTATAACTCCTGATAGTTTGATAGTTTTCTCAATAGCATGTTAGAGTAGCTTTCTTTGTTAGGGAGAAAAATGCTGATGAAATCAAGAGTATGGCAATTTCTTTGTTCCATACACACAATTTATGTTGAACTACCACAATGGAATTTTTTTTTTTTTTTAAAGCAGGGAAGGCCGGAGAGTGGAGACAGAAATAAACCTTTTAAATCTTCTTTACGTGAACCCCACAAGGACATAAGCATTTAGCAGATTAAAGCATGTTTGGATTTATAGTTTCTATCCCCTATAGCAGTGGTCTTCAATCTGTGATCCAGGGACCCCTGGGAATCCCCCAAGGCCTTTCAGGGGCTCCAAGAGATAAAAAGTAGTTTCCTAACAATACTAAGGCATCATTTGCCCTTTTTACTGTGCGATCATTTGTGTTACTGGTGCAAAGCATTGGTAAATCTGCTGGCCCCTTAGCAGGAATCCTGACCATGACACTGGCCTGCACCAGCAGCCATGGCATTCTTCACCACTTGGATTTGCTGTTAAAAAATGAAACAAACAAACATACAAACAATTTCATTTAAGAGTGTCCTTGATGAAGGAGAAAAATATTATTAAATTTATTAAATGTTGACCCTCAAGTCCACACCTTTTAAAATATTCTTTATGACAAAATATGAAGTATGCATAAAGCCCCTCTGCACCTCACCTAAGTACCATGTTTGTCTCCAGGGAAAAGTGCATGTCAGGAGCTGAACTAGCTGCTTCTTGGATGGATGCCCTTTTTGCTTAGCAGAATAACAGACAATGGTTCTTCCGACTTGAGTATGTTTCATGCTTTTTCTCAAAAAGGAACTAGGTGAGCCTGTCATTTCAAGAAAAACACTTGACGGTATTTATTGCCAATACATTCAATCCTTCAGGCAAAAATTAGAACTTTGGAAAACTTGTATCCGACCCCATGAATCTTACAGTGTCCCAATACTTAACTTTTCTGATGATATGGGTGGTGATATAAATCAATGTGATTCCTTGATTCAATCACATCTGATCATGATTTGGGTCAACATCTGGAAGAGGTACAAAACTCAGTGAACCAATAGTTTCCAAGTGACCAGTGCATGATATTATCAAAACATGCATAGGTAAAAGGTTTATTCAAAGTCTAAATTATACCAATTTATTTGAATTTAACAGAGTATAAAAAGTCACTGATGTATTTTCAGGATTCATGTTGTAACTAACCTTTAAGAAAAACTACTTGTTGAGTTTTGGTATAATACCAAAAAAAGAATATCCAGAATCATCTGAAAAGGCTATTACAATAGGCTTCCCTTTTCCAGCTTCATATCTATGTGAGGCCAGATTTTCTTGACATATATCAACCAAAAGGAAGTAACACAACAGATTGAATGTAGAAAGAAGCAGACACGAGAATCCACTTGTCTTCTGTTAAAAGCCAGACATAAAAAGATTTGCAAAAATGTAAAATAATGACTTTCTTCACACTAATGTTTTTTAGTTTGGAAAATATACTTATTTTCACATGATCTATGTAATTAGTTTGTTACTGTAATTTTTAAATTAATTACAAGTAAATGTTTTCAAATGTTCCCAGTTTTAACTTCCAGTATGGTAATTATTGATACATATGGTAATTATTGATAATAAACAAAAGTCCTTTGGGGCTTTTAGGATCATAAAAGAATACAGGGGTTGGGTGTGGTGGCTCATGCCTGTAATCATAGCACTTTGGGAGGTAGAGATGAGATGATTGCCTGAGCCTAGGGGTTCGAGACCAGCCTGGGCATTTGGCAAGACCTTGTCTTAAGAGTAAATTTTAAAAAATTAGCCAGGCGTGGTGGCACACCCCTATAGTTCCAGCTACTTGGAAGGCTGAGGCAGAAGGATTGCCTGAGTTCTGCAAGTTGAGACTGCGGTAGCCATGAGCATGCCACTGCACTCCAGCCTGGACAACAGAGTGAGACTGCGATGCCAAAAATGAAAGAATACAGGGACCAAAAAGTTTGAGATCTGTTGCTCTGCAATTTACTGTAGAAGACAGAAAATTTTGTGACAAAGCATAAGGTAACACTAGAAGGGGCTTTAAATTCAGACAAACTTATCAGATTAGCCATAAAACATGTTAAGCAAAGCACTTTCAACCATGAATTCAAAAACAAATTTTCTTATGCTCATTTTCTGTATTATGTCTTCATCTTTAATAGCAGTAGAATAGCAGAATCATTGCTGATATCCTATTTTCAGAGATTTTGTTGTTCTCTTTACTAATATAGCAGAGATCTGGGTGTAAAACTGTGGTTTACAGAGGCTTTATAATTTATCTTTAATCATCTGCAACCTATATTAGCAAAAATAGTACTAATAAATTACTGCCCTTTTTTTTTTTTTTGGATTGGACTTGCATAGAGAAAAAAAAGATCTTTTGTATGTTTTTTAGTATACTTTCAGAGCTATCCCAACTCTTGGTAGATGTGAGACTTTTGCCACTAATGTGGGCACTTTGGGAAATTTGATCACTACGTGTATGTAGTGATGGAAAAAGTCCTTGCAGGCCCTGTTGCCATGCAAGTGCCAGCACCTTGACACGATGTACGTTGTTCACCCTCCCTCACCCCTTCTCCAGGAGGGAAGACTTGTGCCCAGAGAGCTGTCAGCACCTGGAGTGTGACAAGAAAGCCAAGCCCTGCCTAACTTCAGACGCATTTGCCAGAACCAGTTCCATTATACTAATTAAATATGTGGAAACCCAACCTTCCCTGAAATTTCTTGTGAAAAGTCACATGCAGCTAGAAGGCAATGCCAAACACTTGTCCTTCATTTTATAATCACTTTGTTGGCATCTAACATGTAGGCATTCCCATGGCCCTTTGTGGCCAGGCCATCTGCCTCTGTTATTATCAAATAGGAGACACGCAGGTCTTACATTCCGTTCGGTTTCCTATCAAAAGGCTGTCAGCGGGGCAGGAACAAATGTGTGTTGGCATATTGTGCATTTCCAGGGTCTTGCCCCTGACTGTCATCACCAACAGGGAAGCTGGTGCCCCTAGAGCCAGATCATTCCCGGGGTACTGAGACACCTTGCTCTGGCATGGTTTTATTAGCCACTTAAAGGCAGAGGCTGAAGCACTCACTGTATAAACAGAGGTTGTACAGTGGCCTGCCCAGAAGAAAAAGCATCTCCATTCTTTGGTGGATCTGCCCCAAATCAGGAGGACTGAGAGTGAGATCTCCCAGTTTCAGACCAACTCACAGTCATGGTGTGGAGGAAGGGCGGGAGTGAAGAGCACGGGGAACCCGGCTAGCCAACCTCTGATCTTGGCAAGGCCGCCAGGATGGTGCATTGAGGAAGCCCTGGCCGTTCCAATGGCGAGGGGAAGCTCTACATGCCCACTCATGGTCACAGAGAAGACACAGCTTCTGACTTTCCAACTTGGAAAACAAAATTCCAAGATAATTATCCTCTTTGAAGTAAAATGGATCATTTTTAGGCAGTGTATTTTATTAAACTCTTAGCATTTTCTGACCAACTGAACCTAACATAATAAATTTTATACACCAAGTTTTACATTATTCAGTGGTTTTGACCCAGGCATATAAAACTATTAAAAACAAAACAAAACAAAAAAACCAAACGGCATTTTTTCCTTATCTGGGCGTGTACACTCTGTGAAAATTCACCAAGCTTGCATTTATGATTTGTGCCTGTTCTGTGTGCATGTTGCACTTGATAAAAAGCTTACTAAAAAACAGGAGCATTGTAGTAATTTTATTGTAAATAAGATACTCTCAGACCTGAAAATATTCTCTAGATTCAACTTTGGAATGTTTGAGTCATTAACCAAACATTTTGTTCCTTTGCCATTGGTTTGTCCCACCACTTCTCAAAGGTGCATTGAATCCCCTGCTGTATAGGAGGGAAACAAAGGCATTCATAGACTGCTGGTGTGTGTGTGCAAAGCTGTAACTCTGTATCACCAGGGCCTGCTATCAACCTTTGCAGGTTTTTTTCCTTCTTTTTGAATCATTGGCTTCTGAATGACTTGCTAGGTGGGTGGGAAGGAAACAGTGAATTAGAAGACACTGGAATGTTGCAGGAATTGGAAGGTCTTCTAAGACGTTATGCTTTCTGTTTGCTTTCTAGCTCTCTACCGAAGTTTCTGACCCTGGGTAAAGCTGGCCTTAGACAAACTGGGTTATGTTTTCCAGGTCATTATCTCCTTTCTCGCGGCTCTCAGGAGTCTTCTGGCTCAGCTGAGCGCAGAGTCGTCTCATCACCACATGAAGGTCGAGGAGCACACCTCTCCAGACCTCCTCTTCTCCTGCCCCAACTCAGGGCTCTGATCTCCCAGGTGACACAAGATAAATAAATAAGAAAGACCTGGCTGGGTGTGGTGGCTCATACCTGTCATCCCAGCACTTTGGGAGGTGGAGGCAAAAGGATTGCCTCGTCCAGGGGTTCAAAACCAGCCTGGGCAATGTGGTGAGACCTCATCTCTACAATAAATTAAGAAAAATTAGCTGGGCATGGTGGCTCATGCCTATAACCCCAGCACTTTGGGAGGTATAGATGAGAGGATGGTCTGAGCCCAGGAGTTCAAGACCAGCCTGGGCAACATGGCAAGACCTCATCTCTACAAACAAACAAACAAACAAAACGGGTGTGGTGATACACGCCTGTAGTTACAGCTACTTGGAAGGCTGAGGTGGAAGTATCTCCTGATCCTAGCAGGTCAAGGTTGTAGTGGCCGTGATCATGTCACTGCACTCCAGCCTGGGCAGTAGAGACTGTGACGCAGAAAGAAAGAAAGAGAAAGAAAGAAACGAAGGAAGGAAGGAAGGAAGGAAGAAAGACTCACAGGAAACTGGAAGTTTTTACAGGTATAAGGTTTAAGTCCCAGACATGCTATAATACATGCTGAGGGATCTTGGGCAATTCAAGCCTCAGTCGTATCGTCTGTAAAATAAAGATAATAATATCTACCTCATAGGGATTTTGGAAAGAAGTAACACATGGAAGACACTTAATACAAGTCTCACTTGTAACAAGTACTTAGCATATGGAAGACTCTGAATAAGCATTATTGATACCATCGTCCTCTTATACACTTGGTAAATGGCACACATCACGTATACAAGTCTGAAGTTGGGGTAATGACCGCATCCCATCTTTGCGGGCACATGTTGTGTTTTAACAGGGGCTTTTGCCAGTGTCCAAACATGTGAGTGATGTGATCTGCTCAGATGAGGTCAATGGAAGGAGCGCTTGGATGATATTTCTCATCATATAACATAAGAGGCTTCTAAATCTGCATGATCCAAGCCCTGCTATTGTAACCAGTAATATGTGTTCTAAGCCTATCATTTGTAAAGCGCTTCCTCTGTGCCAAGCACCGTGAAATGGATTACCACATTTAATACTTAGGTTAGCCTTTCATCCCCTTTTTACAGAGGAGGAAGCTGAGACTCAGAGACGCAGAGCCACCTGCCCGGGATCACAGGGTTAGCCCGTCGCTGTAACTAGAGGCTGAGTCTGTCTGACTCCAAGGGCTGCATTAACCCCTCTCAGTTTTGACCCAGCAGCCCCAGCACCACTGGAGTCTTACAAAAACACATTGTGCTAGATGCCAAGACCAGGTATCATGCAGATTGAGGATGGGCTCTCTCTGAACACTTAGTGGATTGGGAGTCGGAGGGGGGCATAGACAAAATACACAGAGGGGTCTTGAGCATTTGATGTGTGCCAGACACTTGACAAAGTACCAGAAGCAGGGAGGTGGGAAGATGTGGCCCCCTGCCTTCAAGGAGCTCACAGGCCAGTGAGGGCCCGAGGTGGAAATACACCCATGACACAGTGTAGATGCCAGATTAGATCATCCAGGATATGGAGGGAGCACAGAGGAGGGGCCCAAATCAGACTGAGGGATTAGGAAAGGATTTTTGGAAGAGGTGAAGGCTTAGCTGAACTTTGCAGCAGAGGGAGGCTATTGCCTACAAAGGGGAGCACGTGTGAACATTCTTAAAAGCTAGACAGCAAGTGAGGCATGTTGGGGGCAGCGAGAAGTTCCATGTCTCCTGCAGGGCCTGTGGGAGACGGGTTCAAGGAGGAGACCAGTGTGGTTGAGACCCACACCATCATGAAAGGCCCTCACCATGGGAGTTGCTCTTTTTCCTGAAGGTCCACGAAGGGAGGCTGTGGAGGGAGGCTGCCACATATTTTTAAAGCACGTGAAAACATTAGGAACAATCAGATGTTCTCAGTATCTTCTTTTCCCTCGATTATTTCAGGGGAGATAAAAAAAGCTTTGGGGTGTAGGAAAGAACCCTGTGTTTGCAGACACTCTGCCTCTTGTACACCATCGAGACATGCATAAAAAGACGTCAGCCACCAGACTCCTTCAATGGATTTTTGCACTTTGCTTGTTATAAATTGATTCGGGGACTTCATTATGATGTCGCTAAGATAAATGGGACAGTAGTGTTTTGGCTTGTGCTGCCAGGAGGAGGGAAAACAAGTTTCTGTGGTGCCGCAGTTCAATCACGCTGCTTACAGAAGTGGGACCATGAAAGGCTGGAGGAGTGTGTCTTTGAAACCAGAAACCCTGTAGCCCTGTTGGTGCTGCGAGCGAATGCTTAAATTAAAGGTTGGAGCCAGCTTTCAAGTATTGACTGTCGAGCAAAATGCTCGGCCCACACTCATGTACTTACTCAGGCTTGTTAAAATAAAAATATACTCTCGGCTGAGCCCGTGTCACGGCTAGTGTAATTATTACATTAAAGATTGTTGTTGGAGTTGCTGTAGCACACGTTTATTTAAAGATATGCTTGGTAATTTAATACGTGTTAGTCAGGGCTTATGCCCAAACCGTGAAGAAGTATCAGTGCCAGCTGCCTCCCAGGTTGTTTTTGCATTCAAGATAAACGCTTGGGACTCAGCAAATGTATCCAGAATGGTGGTGATTTGACTTCCTTGCCATAGGGTTGGTGACTTAACTTGCCCAGCTCTCCTCTACTATCACCTCTACTACCGGTGATAAAAATGGCATCAACCTCATTGGATTATTTTGAGGATTAAATGAGATAATACGTTTAAGGTGGTTGGCCCATCCGTAAGTGCTTCATATATTTTTATTATCTGTATTCTTTGTAGTTTTATTTTAATGGTGAGAGGGAGTATGACTAAAGAGTCATTTTTTTTTAACTTGCTACCAGTGGTAAAAGCAGGATGATCCAGCTATCTACTGTAGCCTTGGCTATATTAAACCTTTTGGGTTTATACTCTCTGTATTTCTTGGGGTTCAATATGCCCAGGTTACTGAAGTGTTTAGGAAAGTTGTGGAAGGCTGTGCAAATAGAAGGTATCACACTCCTTTTCTGATTGGTTTCTCATGGGGTTCTTTCTCCCAGCATACACAGTTCTGAGTGAGTCACCCCTCCTTGCCCTCCACAGGCTGTGTGAAGTCTGGGACAGCATTTTCTCCACCAAACGAATCTGTTTTATAAGGAAGGACCCCCCCAAAAGTCAGAATCGTCTTTTGGAGGGTGGGCCCCTTGTAGTACAGAACTCCCTCGCTAGGTACGTGTTCTAGGACTCCATCGACATCAGTGTACTGGCTGGCATTGTTGTGAGAGAGTGTGTGCAGCTTCAGTGAATGTTTTTTTGAGAGATTCTTTCGGTGCATTTGCCCATTTCACAATGAGTGATTTATGAGCACACCTGTCTACACTGCACTGAGTGTTCAGCAAAAATGGCATGACCCCCTTGCCCCACCCTCCCTATTCACCCAATCTTACCCCAAGCGACTTTTTTTTGTGCGTGTTTCCCGGGATGAAAAAAGTTCTCAAAAGGAAACGTTTCGTCAATGTGGAAGAAGTGAAACAAAAACCAGCAGAAACTCTAAAATGCGTGGAAATTGACAAGTTCAAAAACTGCTTTGAGCATCTCAATAGGTGTATTGCATCTGACGGAGAATACTTTGAAGTTGACTGAAATTGAAACATGCAAGAATAAATACACAATTTTTTATAAATAGATTCCTGGGTTTTTTGGGCCGCCTCTCGTATAGCCTCTTATTGAACTGCGTTCTGCATTTAAAGCAGCTCCACTTGCTATGTGATTTTAAGGCCCCCAAATTCAAATCATAGGTCATGAGCAGTGGGTGAGGGTGTATGTAGCATCTTTTCCACAGACCTGTGGAATCTTGTACACAGAACTTGGTGATTCCAGCCTCTTTTTCCCCATCTGGGAGTGCTGGGATGTATGAACTACTCACGTGTGCTGGTATGTTTAACATATTGTTCTGTTTCTATAACTCACCCTCACACCCTGCACTTTTGCATTGATTATTACTTTATATGGGTTTTTTTTAAAGATGTGGGGTACAATTCAGGAGATTATCACATTTTTAACAAGGTAACAGAAATGTGGTGAGGTCAGTTTATGTGTTGGCATAATATTCTGATGAGTGAATTTTTATAACTTCCCAGATGGGAACAGAATTTTCATCATAGAAGGTGACATAGCTAAAACAACAGTCCTCTAGCTAGTTGGGCATTCTAGAATATTAGACCTATTAGAGACCTTCAAAGTCATATAGTCCAGTCTGTTAACTTTGCAATCAGATGGTTGGAAGATTAAGCACCATGCCCAGGATAAGTTAGTGACAGGGACTAGATTCAAGGATCTTTATTTCTCTGCCATGATATTTCTGTAGTTCGTACTTCACCTAAGAGTGCTACAAAGAGTTTAGATGTAAGAGTATTATACGCAAAAGTGTCTAGGTGATGTATGAGGCCTCTTTAACTCTTTAGCAACTAAGCCATACATTTCTGTCAAAGGATCCAATTGGCCTGCACAATTATTTGTATTTTCATAGAAAGGGGGAAAAATTAAGTCTAGTTAAGAGTTGCAGCCCAAATGAGGACACAGATGCATGGGAGTTTTAATTTAGTCTTTAGAGGCACAGACACACACACACACACACACACACACACACACACACACACACACACAAACACAGGAAACCACTTCAAATACACTATTACGTTGAATTCAGACTGTGTCAGGGAAGCCAACAAAAGGCTGTCCCTTCTTGCTGAGTATTGCAAAAATGTATCTGTGTTGTTTGCTGTGGTCTTTCTGTGGGAGACACATTGAAATTTCCCACCCCCAAGGAAAAAAAGTAACAAGAACAGTAAATAACAACCTTCAGATAATACAGATGGGTAAACATTTCCAGAATTGATTACATAAAGTACTATTGACAAGCCACTAGTAAGCAAAAGAGGGAGAGGAGAAAAAAAGTCGGCATGAAAGGCCAATACAGACAGGGCAAAATAAGTGATTAATGTGGTAACATCCCTCGTTGCATGCATGGTATCATAAGAGAGGCCTGAGCATTATCTGGTCTAAGCCACTGCTGTCACTCCAGAGAAAACAGAAAGGTTAAGTGTCTGGCCCAGCATCACACACTTAGCAACAGAACCAGTTTTGGAATCCTGGTCTCTTGACAGTCAGTGCTCCAACTTCTGGACCATGACCTCCTAATTGAATCTATGACAGCACCTGTGTCAGGGGTACAAGATGAGGCTCATGGAAATTTCTCCAAATGAATGGCCATCTTAAAATCATTATTAAAATTGTCCATGGTTTTAAGCATCTTCAGAGGACGAAAACTTTTTAATACAGTACTGTATGAAATCTCAGTTTATCTTCAGATCCAGAAAGGACTTTTTCATGTATGTTTAGTTATTTGTGTAATCTGTGGCCCATGATCAGTGATCCTCTCTCTTGCCTCTGAACGTAATAAGAAGGGAATCGTTGAATCTGTCCCTTTCCCCTTCTTTCTGTCTGCAGATCTCATGCTCACGCCGTCTTGCTTTTCTCTCATTTTTTCCTATCCTTTTAATCTGGTCTTTAAATGTCAGTCTCTGTTCTCCCTTTTTAGCCAGTGTGGGTTTCTCGAGTTTATCTTGTTCTCCTTTCGCTGACGTATTTGCATCACTTTAGCCGCAGTTAATATCTGCTAAATCAAACCATATTGACTTGAATAGCTTCCATTGATTGGTGAGTAAAAGGATGCTTCAGCGGCCTGGCCTTGCTTTCTGCACATTCTTTGTCACTGGTAGGTTTAACTTACTCAGAACCTTCCTTGTCTGCACCCTTTTCCCCTGTATTATTTGTCCTGCCCGTTCAAGTCAGTTCAGCCTTTTGAGCTGTCATTAGTGTAAACACGATCCCTATTTTGGGGGATGACTGCTATTTCATTTACTCATTATTTAGTGAATGAAGAGACCAATTGTCATTTTTCTTTGCTGTTGTCCTGTTTTCACTTTTAACCACCACCCTTCCCCCAAATTATTGTGAGAACCAGAATCACTGTTGTCATTAGCGACCATATTGGACAACTACTTCATATTTACTAAGCATCATTTGGAAGACTTGAATTTTGTAAAAATGGGTATGTGGGTTATTTTCTTTTTCTTTTCTTTCTTTCTTTTTTTCTTTTCTTTCCTTTTTTTTTTTTTGTGACAGGGTCCCACTCTTTCACACAGGTTGGAGTACATTGGTGCGATCATAGCTCACAGTAACCTCAGACTCCTGGGCTCAAGCAATCCTCCTGCCTCAGCCTCTCAAGTAACTGAGACTACAAGCACACACCACCACACCTGGAACATTCATTTTTTCTTTTTGTAGAGACAGAGTCTTACTACATTGCCTAGGCTGGTCTCAAACTCCCTGTCTCAAGCGATCCTCCCACCTCAGTGACTTTTTGAGAAGGGGTACAAAATGAACAAGCCACTTTCGTTGATTAATTTAATTCAACCCATTTTCTATATATAATACCTCCTACCACAGAGAAATGATTAGATTCTGAATGCCAGAAGATAGAGGTGTGAAAAACACTAACCACAAAAAAGTCTTTTGTAAATTATATTGTCACCCTGTCTATATTATACGCTAGGAAATGCCATCATCTTAAGGGTTTTTTTTTTTAGTACAAAACCATCCAAACCGAAATCCATATGAAAAATATCAAAATTATTCAGTCAACTTTTAACTACTTTGTCACCCAATATCTGACTGCTTGTTCTTCCCTCGCAAAGCGACTCATCTTTTTTATGTATACTAGGAAAACATAAAAACCATCCGGAAAGCTTGATCATGTAACAGTAATGTTAGAGTCAAGATGAATGTATATTACAGGAAAAGTAAAAGAAGCTGTCAGGTGAGTAAGCCCTGTGCCGAGGGCCTTCAAGCTGAAGAAGAGGTGCTCCTGGAACTCGGTCTGAGATGTTCTGTGGTCTGTCCTTGGCCTACTTTCTTCCTCCCAGGTGTTAGCACCTCAGGGAGACCCAGACTAGACCTTACTACTCACTGCCTTGCTGGAGAGAAGTGGCTTCCTTCTTCAGAAGCATTCTGGCACCCTACGGGGGGTACACGAATGGGGAGGTTTGGGTCTTGGGTGTAGATCATGCAAGTTCCAGTCTTCTTTCCATTAACTACCTCAGAATAGAGAGCACACTCGGCCGGGCACAGTGGCTCACGCCTGTCATCCCAGCACTTTGGGAGGCAGAGGCGAGAGGATGGCCTGAACCCAGGGGTTTGAGACTAGCCTGTGCAACATGGCGAGACCTCATCTCAACAATAAATCAAAAAATTAGCCGGGCATGGTGGCGTACTCCTGTGGTTCCAACTATTTGGAAGGCTGAGGTGGAAGGACCAACTGAGCCCAACAGGTTGAGGCGGTGGTGGCCGTGAACGTGCCACTGCACTCCAACCTGGGCGACAAAGTGAGACTCTAACTCAAAAAGAAAAAAAAAAGAATAGAGGGCACGCTGCCTCGTGAAGGGGTTGAAGGTTCTCCCGGATAGGGGAGGTCTTTAGGCCTATTTTGGCATCACTTGCTGAAGCTGCCTGACTGTTCTGACTCCCTGTGGTTGGGGACAGCTCTTGTCTCTAGCAGAACAGAAAGGTGCCCGGGGACAAAAGCAACAGCAGGAGATAATAAGGCTTCCCCCCAACTCCTTTTTTTTGAGTTGGAGTGTCACTCTGTCACCCAGGCTGGAATGTAGTAGCACAGTCACAGCTTACTGCAGCCTTAACCTCCTAGGTTCAAGCACTCCTCCCACCTCAGCCTCCTGAATAGCTACTACTACAGGTGTGCACCACCATGCCTTGCTTTTAAAATAAGTTGTAAAATCAGGATCTCGCTATGTTGCCCAGGCTGGTCTCAAACTCCTGGCCTCAGGTGATCCTCCCTCCTTGGCCTCTCAAAGTGCTGGGATTACAGGCATGAACCACGGCGCCTGGCCAGTGATATTCATTTTTCATGGCCCAGATCAAATGATAACTGATCTTCCTGAATTCCCTCACAAATATCTGGTTAGGTATACTATGCTATGATCTTTCCAAGTTGCTACCATGTATTCATCTAGTCATCTCCCCCACCTCAAATAATATATAATACTTGGAGATTAGGACCTCAACTTTATTGTTCTCTTTTCTTTTTCTTTTCTTTTTTTTTTTGAGTTGGAGTCTCATTCTGTTGCCCAGACTGGAGTGCAGTGGCACGCTCCTGGCCACCGTAGCCTCGACCTGCTGGGTTCCGGCGATCCTTCCGCCTCAGCCTTCCAAGTAGCTGGAACTACAGGCGCGCGCCCCCATGCCCAGCTCGTTTTTGGTTTATTGTAGAGATGAGGGCTCACCAAGTTGCCCAGGCGGGTCTCGAACCCGCGGGCACAGGCAATCCACTCACCTCAGCCTCCCAAGGCGCGGGATTACAGGCTGAGCCACCAAGCCCGGCCTGTTGTTCTCTTTTCATATAAAACTAGCTTTCAATAAATTTAAATCGCCTTCTCCTTGACCATCCATCAGTATGCCCAGTGATTAACAAGGTAGTTTCTGTCTGTAACACTGACTTTTCCCTCTTCCTTTCCCATGACCAAATTAAATGATAATAATAATTTCACTAAATAATGTTATTAATGGCCATAAGGGAATTCTGATTGTTTTAATCAACTAAGATCTTTTATGAAGAGTGAAAAAGTTAAACCTGAGCTATAAGTAATACTTATTAAACCTTTGGAACAGCATTAAAATAACTATTTTTGCACAGTTAAATATTTGCATCTATACTTAGATGTGTAAATTGCTATTCTCTGAACTTGAAGTGGATTTTGAACTGTGCTCTCCATAATTATAATAATCATACATCTTATTTATGTATAGTTGGGCTCTATAGACATTAACCAATTAATTCTTGATCATATCACCTAATAGAAAGACTTTCCTTGATACCCTATTTTTAGAGTACACATATGAGTGTGTTAATTATAGACCTCTTTTATTAACTTTGCATCATATTATCCAAATGCCTACTTAACAATTTACCAACATCTAGGGAGTTAGGTGGGCAAGAAACATGCATCTGAATTAGCTTCTGTGTTCAAGCCAGGAGGTGAATGACATTTGTAAATCCATCAAATCTCTGGCCTGAGTCCAAGGACAATTCATTTTCCTTAAGTGTTTGAGTGGTTGTTTGAGAGGGTATGTTGAGTTTATCAATCAGGTCACATCATAATTAGCTATTTTTAAAAATAGGGGTGATATCTATAAATGTTTGAACCAAATTGAGTTTTATTAAGACTCTGGTTCCATGTAGGTGATGTGGCTAATAATTGAGTTAGCCCCATTAAGTTATGCTTTCCGAAGCTGCTGTTGCCTGCTGCCTATCTCATTAAAAACCTACCTTAATCACTAATTTTAACATGAAACAGATGCATTTGGAGAAAATCCATTATGAATGAGACAGGGTTGGCTGTTGAATAACATTGATTTCGGCTCAAGTTCGAATATAAATGTGATCTGGATGCAAAGATATTGGACAAATGCAGTTTATTTCAGCAACGAGGTATTCCAAATGTCTCTGCTAATGAGTACATAAAAACAGATGACATATAATGTGCGCACTGTGAGTTGCATTAGCAGAATTATTTTTGTCACCTCTAGCACTGTCTGAAACCAACACTGAGCAGCAACAATACCTGTGCTTCTAATTGCAAGAAAAAGCAACTTTTAAAACAAAATGAAAAAAAAATTAAAGAATAAGAAAAGTGTCTTATCTGTGGAATTTGCCTTTATAGGAGAATTCTTGGGACCATGCCAATTTTATCTCAATCCAGTGGTGTTGCCCTCTGTCAAACCTCTATTGTTCCTTAAAATCAGCCCAAATGAAAAGAAGACAGTGTTTTTCTTCAAAGCTCTGATGGATGAATGTAGAGACTGACATACCAAGAACACTCTGTCTTTTTGCTGAGATACTGGTAGAACACGATAAATAGTGTTTACCCACAGAGAGACCACTGCTTGCCCATAGCAGTTTGTAAGTAGACAGTTGTGGCATTAAATTAAAAGCCCCAAAGAGTGAAGCAAAAATGTATTATATACAATGATGCTATTATTGTACTGGTGGCAAGGTTTTAACTCAGGTGTTAATAGGGTATTGAGTTATTTAAACATCAATACTTTTATGTGCTCCTATAATTTTCTTAGAATAATCACTATTTTGCACCGAAAAACTACTTTTAATCTAGTATTTTCTCAGATTTCCTATCCCCTTAAATACGTTTGAACAATAGACTTGTTGCCAGTTCAACAAGTCAAGGATGACTTGCTCTAGCAAGCTGCAGTCTGCCTGGGCCCCAATCTTTGTTGGTTAAAGGATGGACCTAATGAGACCAAAAGATCAGATTGAATGTAGTGCAACAGACTTCAGACACAGAAAAATAGTATTTGTGGCCCTCAACTGTACTTCTAGCTCTGGCTAGAAGGCAAAGGTAAAAGTCACTTGATGAGAAAGCATGGATTATTTTGTCTAAATTGTCCCCATTGCCTAATTAAACTCACGAATTAAACTCACGAATTAAACTCACGAGGTTGGTTTTGTTTTGAAGGGAGGTGAGACACCTTCTAAATCAAAAGTTTGTTTCATGTCCTCCACCGTTAAGAAGAAACGTGCACTTAAGCCAAAGCACGAGAAGTGGAATTCCTTGTGGAAGATGCAGGTGCGTCTCATTAGGCCAAGCTGAGTACAAGGCCGGACAGTTGTTTGGCACACCTGGCATTTTTAGAGTTGAGATCTTGCACTAAGTGGGTGCTAAGCAAATATTTGAGACTTGTTTCGGGAGCGGGGATTTTTGTCTTAATGTTTAAATATTCACGTTGTTTTGGCTTTGCTTTGATACGCTAACTCCGTGTTCATTTTGGGAGAATTCCAATTTGCATGCGTCAACCTTAAATACCAAGATCCAGAAAATATGATTAAGTATAGAGTGTGTTTGAGCCCAAAGCTTGAGGCTGGGCACATGGGAGCATGGATTCGTGTTGTCCTGAATACGCACTCTGATTAGTAGCCGTTACAAGTGAGTTTTTAAAGGGAAAAAGAAGTAGTTTCTAAATGGTTTGCCAAGAATTTACGTTAAAATAATATATAGATTGGCTGTATAGGGTTCTTTGTATGACAAATTTCAGGAACATGAAGATAAGCTAGTTAGGAACAAAATGCCTTTAGACAGTTCACTTCTCCCCTCCCTGCTTGGGGGCATGCGGGGACTTGACTGAAGTCCCATATTCATGTCTTTCTGGGCCTGATCATTTTGCACACCTGACATAGCTCAAACTATTCAGGCTACTTTTCTTTTCTCAATGGACATAGTTGGTTTGGCCTGTCCTTTCCTCCGGTATCTCTTTACCCTTTTAAGAAATATATTGGCATTTTGCAATTTAGAATCCATGACATGATAGGAGGGAGCCAGAAGCCTTGGCACTGTCTTATGGTTAAAACTTCCTCCTCCAGTTTTCCTGGGTCTACAACACTGGATGAAATTCTTGCTTCGTTTCAAAGTTAAAGAGTTTAACAGTTTTTTTCTGTTATTTTCTGTCATCACAATTACAGTTGTAATGCAATTGTTATTATCTGGCATTTTCTAATATTTAAAAAGTGCACGTTAACATTTCTCACACATTTTACAACACCGCCAACGTGTATGTGTGCGCTCATGTGCGTGTACAGACGTGCCTATACAGATGTGAACATGTTTAATATCCTGGTTATCTCCAGAATTGAAGACAATGACTGTTCTATTTTTTGTTCCATATACTTTTCTGTGTTTTCTAATTTGCTTCAGTAAGCTTGTGTAAGATTTTAGATTAGAAAAAAGTTAGCCTAATATGGTAACATTTCATCTCTGCACAAGTCATTTGCACAAATATATATGCATAAAAATATGTAAACGTTATGTTCTTTGTGGTTTTGTAGAAAGCAATTAGTGTTAATGAAATACATGACTATACATCTAAATCATGTGATACTTATATTAGTTTAGATATAAATGGTAGCATACTCATTGATATGTGAAGGTTGTCACACTATAGCTAGTGAAAAGATAAGCAAAAATAGAATGTGTGATTCTATTTGGGTAAAAATTCTATATATAATCATATATAGTTAATTGCAAGATAAAAAGTACAAAGATACACACTAAAACAAAAACAGAAAAGAAAAGAAAAAAGCCTAAAATTACACTTAAATAATAGCAGCTGCTGCTAAGGAAAAATGGACACATTGCCCAAGCAGGCACATTAGAAGAACATTGCCTTAGGAATCCAGTTATTCAGCAGAAGCATAACAAAAATGGAGTGGCCATTCCTGTGTTAATGAAATATTAAGGGTGTGACTAGGACAAGCTGACCCTGGTTTTGTCACATGATTTTGTTTCAGAGAGCACTCTTGAGAACAAAAATAAAACAAAACAAAAAAGAAAAGAAAAAATGTAGACATACATGTTTTAATAGACAATGGGCTGTGTTTTGTGTCTGTGTATTAATTTTCAACCTAAGTCTCATTGAGAAGTGAGTCAGATGCTCTGGAGTAATCTAATGTAACACAGTCTCCCAAGAAACACAGTCAAGAGTGATACGCTTTTTGCTTGGCCTGATACGGGCTACACATGATTGATTGATGTTGTCCGAAAATGAACTGAAACTACAAATTCGAGTCATTCACAGACTTTTTAAATACATTACTTCCTTAAGAAAAAGCAGCCATAGTAACCCTTGATTCTCTGTAATCAAGAAAAAAGGAATCAAGGAAAAATAAAACAGTGGCCAAATTTATAAAGTGATGTATATTTGACTTTGGATTTTTTTTTTTTTTTTTTTGGAGCATGAAATTGGCCTTGCTTTAGTAAGTATTAAATCAGTATGCCATGTCTTGGAGCATATCTATTTGAAGGCATTAAGAAGAGATCATGACACTTTCTCAAACTCAATGTGCCTGTGACACATATCGAGCCATAACGCAAATAACGGAAAGGTGATTGTCCTTCTCCCTGCACCACACTTTCTCTTGCACCACACTTTCTGTTGGTAATTTGAAGAATGCGGTCTTTCAATTACCTTTTTTCCCTTCCTGCTACAGCAATACCTCACCTGTGATAAATTTGTCCTCTTGCAACCTCTTGTATCAGGAACCATCTGAGAACGGAGGAAGTGAGCAAATAAGCCTTTGGGTTGCCAAAACAGGGTCCCAAAGTTAAAGCACTAAAGTGCACACACTTGACTCAGAGGAAATCCCTTTAGACCCACTACATCCTATTTATAATTGGTTTTTACACAGGTCCTCTGTCAAGCTTAGCTATCTGGTTGGGCTCCAAGACATAGCTAATTCTAAGGCAAAATATTAATTACAAGTTGAGGGAGGGCTTTTTAAGATCTAGCACATGAGTACAGAAGGAAGGAAAACAACTGATGGAGGGAGACTATAAAAAGACTAACAGAGGTCTAGGGCCATTTAGGAGTAGGACACAGTGCCATAAAAATCGTGGTAGGTCTTAAGAGTGTTATAGCATGTGTAGTTTTTTTATACTTTTTTGTTAAGTTTCTAATACATTTTAAAATAAGTTTTCTAATGACTCTTCATCATCAAGAAAGAGGGCATTCTGTTCAAAATACTCTAGGAAGAAGAGAAATACATTATAATTTTTAAGATAGTCCATAAAAATATTTATAACTCTCCCCTTTGTCTTCATGTATTTATTTGGATAAAACTCCAGCTACTTGAAAATTCAACTATCCCAAATTGCTGAAGCTCATATCAACTGAGGTTCATTGCTATTTGCTCTGGTGATTTTCTAAAATACATGATTATTCACAAAGGTTTCTGGAGTTAGGAAGATTTACTTCCTTGTATTCTTTGGGAGAACTATGCAGAAAGTAACTTCTGTTTCCAGTTTATAGAATATTTCTTTTGTAGCCCAAGGGAATGTGTGGTGGACATTCCCAAATGGTGGACTTGACCAACTGGAGGACCCAGGACAGAATCTCCTGTGTTTATGCTTTCATCACAGAGTTTGTAACAGTTGACAGCTATTTAAACTCAAGCAAAGTTGAGCTTGTAACTCATTACATAACGGTACAAATAAGCTCAGCCAAAACACAGTGTTCACTCCCCTGGCCTTCTCTGACTTACAACCAACACTTCTTTGATTTTTGCTATTTCCAAATGAAGGCCAAACCACACATGTCATCTTATACATCCTGTTGTAGTGCCAAAAAGCCCCACTCTCTAGTTCTCAGATAACTAGAAAAGTTGTGTACATTCTAGATCTTCCTTAAGAAAGTGGGTTAGTTTTAGGTATGACTACAGAGGGATAATGCAGATTCTCTCACAGCAACTTGAGTCCAGCCTTCACAGAATCAGAGTACCACAGGTGGCAGAATACTATTCTTGCCAGCAAGTAGTTGGAGTTTCTTTAGAACAAAAGGGAAAAAGACATATCCCGTGGCAGTGGCATTATTAAGTCAGACAGTGGGAGATGGCTATTTAAACAGTGTTTATGGAGTACCTATTGGTGTTCAAGCATTTGCGGATGTACTATGCAGAAATATATGCTCTGATAAATCTGTTCTTTGTCCTTTATCACTGAATTGGGGTAGACAAATGTTCCTGGAGGAAAAATAGCATCAACATACTCACAAAAGGAAAATAAGGAAATATAAACTGGACATGTGAGTGGTGAGTGGAGATATCCATTGTAATTTGCAAGTTTCCTTCCCTTTGGAAGGCTTCTAGGAGGAGGTGAGATTTGAATCAAAGATTGCACCTCCAGCGGAAGCTGAGATGAAGAAAAGAAAGAGGAAGCTATGAACTTCCAGGCCTAAAGGACCTTATCCATGACCAACGGCCAGGGCTCATACGTCTTGCATCCCAAGAGATGCTGACTTTAAGTTATGGTCCACAGGCACGTTCCCCCACCACACTTTCTTAGGAATGGGGAGCAGTTATGGCAATTTCTTTACCTGCGGGCTGAAAGCACGAACTGAGAAAATAGTCTGGACAATCAGAATAGGAAAAATATTTTCCTAAAATATTTAAACAAGAAATACAAAACTTATTTTAGATAACTTCCTTAAGTCTCTACTTTTTACATGACATGTTCATAAAAGAGAAGGGGTCTGGGAAGGTGAGAACAAATGGCTTAAATTCAGAAGTTGTTACTTAGGTCAGATTTTTCTCCTCTCTGTTTCTATTTATGAAACTCTCCACAGCACCCTCAATTTTGAGGGTAGAATTAGAATATATATTCTCATCTTGGGATGGATGGAGAACTCAGAGTCCTTTGCCACAACGTTGTGGGCTTCTTTCTTTCTTTCTTTCTTTCTCTCTCTCTCTCTCTCTCTCTCTTTCTTTCTTTCTTTCTTTCATCGGAGTCTCACTCTGTCACCCAGGCTGAAGTGCAGTGTCACGCTCATGGCCACTACAGCCTCAGCCTGCTGGACTCCGGTGATCCTCCCACCTCAGCCTTCCAAGTAGCTGGACCCACAGGTGTACACCACCACACTTGGCTAATTTTTTGTATTGTAGAGATGCGGTCTCGCCAAGTTACCCAGGTTGGTCTTGAACCCCTGGGTTCAGGCAATCCTCTTGCCTCTGCCTCCCAAAGTGCTGGGATGACAGGCATGAGCCACCACACCCAGCTAACAGGTGGGTTTCTAAGAAGAGAAACATGGAATAAAGGTGGGAGAGACACCCAGGGTGAGTCCCACTTTTTCCGAGATACTCACCTAAAATGGTAGACATTCCAGAAATCTTTGCATTGACAGAGAGCAAGAAATCTCTCTGCTGTTTGTGTTTCATTGGAAAGTGGAGAAACTGTTACTCTTTCAAGTGGGGGAGATGTGTGTAACAGGAAGAAACAGCAGAAAATAGGTCAGCAAAGTCAAGTGACCTGCACTGATAGATGTGAGATGTGTAAGCCAAGGCTCCACAATCACTATCCAGATTCACTTACGAATGTCAGGAGTAAAAACTAGAAGTGGAAAATATTTTCTGGGCTGGAGGGAGCTGGGAGGAGGGCAAGGTGGGTTATCGTTATTCTTTCAAATAACTACCACTTAAAACATTTTTTAAAAAGTTTCCTTAAATTCATCTTGCTTAATAGATGACAGTATTTCTTGGGAAAGGAGTAAGAGAATTCCAATCAATGTGAGTGTCCTTCCAGCCACCACCTTCCTTCTCTTCCCACATGTGAATACTACACAATTTATACATATATACAAATAATACAGTATACAAATAATACACATGTGAATTCTACAGGTACTTTATTGACTCCCTTCTGCTTGAATATCACAACATCGTGCAATTACTTCTCGTTTGAAACAGTAACCTAGCACCAAACAGAATTTTAACACCGCCACTAATTCTTTTGAACAAGGCTGTGTGGGCAATTATGAAACAGGGTAGACATTGGCAAGCGCTTTCAGAATAATTATAGGGTTCCTTGAGTAGTGCAGTATAAATAATTGCTGGTTTAAAAGTGTTATTGTGAACAGCGATTTATACTAAAATTTATATTTGCTCCTTGAAACCAATATCCGTCAAGAGTGCCTCACTCTCACTTCCGTCTCCCCGCCTGGAGATCTCAAGGGCTTTGGAACCTTCTGATTCTCTTCTGCTTTCAACTTAGGAAGGCAACTACAAGGCATGTCTGGGCTGGAGTAAATAAGGGTAAGAGTAATATATTTAATAAATGGGCATGAATGAAGTAATGAAATTGTTTTAGCTCTGGCCACCTGGTGTGCTCCCTGGATACTGGCATGCAGAAAGGCCATCTTGGTACAGAGAGAAGCTAAGAACTGCAGTGGTATCACTTTTGCCTGGCAAGTAGGGCACGCTGAAGATTATCACCTCTTCTTTGGCTTATGATGGTGTGGGTACAGGGCACAAAGGACCAAGACACAGGAAGCTCTTAGAGATAATGCGAGTCTAAAATAGCCAGAGACTTATTAAAATATATATATTTTCCTCTCTGTGGAAATTTTAATTTTCTCCTATAGCACATTAAAAATAGGTAGGTATATCAGAAAAAGCAGGGAGTGAACGTGTGGGAAAGAAAGCCTTGATGATGGGGCAAACGGCTTGTGAAGGCCTCGCCTCTTTGGGTGAATGCTGAATAGTGGCCCTTCTTTTCCAAGCAGGTGACCGTTTGTGTCATCTTGTCTTTCTGTTGATCCTAGTGGCTCCTCTTACCCAGTATGAGAACTCCCCTGAGATTCCTCACATCCTGAATGTTTCTCACCAAAGTAGCTAGTGTTCTAGGATAATGTGTTTTTTGTTTCAACTGCTGTCCCTGGTTTCTGCTCTCTAAAGCCCTTTCAAGCCATATTTTCCTTGATTGTTCAGTGCTGGCTTTGGTATTTAAATATGCCTTTCGATGGGTCATTAGCCCCATAATTAAATTCTGGCTATTTTAAAATGGTGCCTTGGTTATTAAAGAGCCACCATGCTCACAACAGTCTTGTCTTTCTTGGAGAATTACTGACTTTTATTTTTGTACATGTGCAAAAATATTGTAATTTTATTATCATTTCAGATATATTTGTCATTGATAGGAAGAATCAATCTTTTTTAATAAGGACAGAAATACTTAACTATTGCACTTCTGTATGATAGCCTTGGGTGTTTATTTTTCTTTCAAATAATCCAACAAGTATTTCAATGAAAGACAGATTAATAGGAGAACAGGGTTTATTTCACATGCATGGTGGGGGGTGGTTCACAGAAACTAAGTGAAAATCCCTAATGAGGTCATCAGACCTGGAGGCTTATATATCATTTTAACAAAGGGAAATTAATTTATGGAGAAGTGACAAGACAAAGGAAAAGGGTTTGGGACTTCTAGGGGCAGTAAGTTGTGGCAGGTAAATATATGGGGGAACTAATAGAAGCTAAGGGGTTAGTTCAGTAAGGTTTTGTTTCCTGAAGATTTAAGTCAGTGTCCATCTCTAGTGACAGTAATGGTCTCCTCTTCCTGATAGGAGGTTGGGAGGAGGGGCCCTTTTACCTAGGGAGATTTAGGCCCCATTTTTAGGCAGATGGGGAGAATAGAGAAGCTTTTCTACTATTTCTCAATGGCTTTTAGCTCAAAATAAACCTTATGCCAAAGCGTCATATTTTGAGGTGACATATTCTGATCCCCCTCACCAGTTAGTTGCAGAACTAAAATTAGAAGCCAAGCAGGCCTCTGACACTTAGCCCATTCTTTCCATTTCTCTATGCTTTGTTATATAATATTAAAATAGCTGTTAGTCTCTGTAATACTACGACAAGAGGCTTATCAATTCTAATATTAGAATCAACGAGCCTGGCCCCACACCCTTGGCACAAGTCTCAATCAGTCGCAGTACAGTGCAGCTCAACCAGGTCCCAAGCGTTCACTGGAAACCCATCTGACTTGGGATATGAGCTGAAACCGACTTTGCCATCTTGACCTTATGGTAATCCCAGGATAAAGCAGTAATTCCTGGTTCAGAAAAGCAGATGGAGATTAACTTTGATTATTGAGTATTATCTGGGATCAGATAAAAATATCAATAGCACATATAACAATAGTAATAGCAGTTACCACAGCAAGTCAGGCACTGAGCTAGTTGCTTTTAGATACTATTGCATTTGAGCCTCATAACAGCTGTGTGAAGTAGTTACTGTTATCTCTGTGATACAGAGGAAGGAATACAGGGTTGGAGAGGTAGGATAACTTGCCCATGATGCACAGAGCTCATAAGTGCAGACTTAGCATTTGGGCCCAGGTGTGTGTCCCTAAAGTCATTCCTAACAGCACACATGCACTACCCACATGCAGCCCAGCCCTAGATGTCAGAAGAGTAGCTTTTCTTCATGAGAACCTCTTGGCTTCTCCCATGCCCTCCAGCCTTTTCTTTTAGTCCTGTGAATTCCTTTGACATCTCTGGGTTGCAGGCTCTAATAAACATAGTTCAGAAGAGATGCCTGCCCCAGCTGATTTTTCGGTTTCATTGTATGATAAATTAGGAACGTTTTAATTTGTTTTGGTTCTTGTCATAGAGTTTCCAGGTTAGAAGGAAATGCCTAGGGCTGTTGTTGAGTGTTTTTTAATAACCCTTTCATTCTACTATAGAGTAGTAGACATTGCATGCTAGAAGCAGGTGGTAGGATCCTCTAATTTATCCATTCCTTTGGAGCACCTGCTGTGTGCCAGACATCGAGGTAGGCACTGGGAAAACAGGATGAGGAAGAAAGACAGGTCCGTGCTCCATACGTCTTACTCTCAGTGTGTGAAGATAGCTCATACATGCATAGCATTCCAAGGGTATGATAAATGCTGTGAGAAATGAACCCAGGTTTTCATTGCAGGTGACTTGAGGGGAGAAGATCAGGGATGCAGCTGTTTTCTTATTTCCTGTGAACCCTGGGACAAATATTAAAGGAGACTTTAAGAGGCAAGTGAAGCTTGTGTATCTCTAGATATGACTGCTGTGCCCTTGCAGCGAGGACTGGCACTGAGGAAAGATGTCAAGTGGACACAGGGTAATTTTAGTGCAGCCTTCCTCCTTGTCACACCCACCATTTTCCCAGTCTTCTGGGCCTTCTCTTCTTGATACCCCCTTCAGCCCCAGCTGCCCAGTGTTCTGCCTGTGGCACCAAAGCTCACTGCCTCTCCCTAAGACCTCCAGAAGCCATGAATGTGCCTGTTTCCTGTCCTCAAGGTCAGGCCCCCTGCGGCTGCCAAGGCTCAGCCAGCCACCCTGACATGCACCTCTGCTCACCCCTCCCAAGTGAGCCATCTCTGTTGACACTGGCTGTTCTTCCATCTGTGAAATGGGGAGGTTGGCATCCACTGAATTGAAAAGGCGGCAGGAGAGTAAACAGATGTGGGTAATGGTATCCTCTTGGCCTCACCCCAGCTTCGCAACCTTGGGACAGTCACTTTACCTCTCTGAGCCTCAGTTGTCTTTGTTGAAAAGAAAGAGGTTTGGTTTGTAGTCACAGAGGTGTTTGCAGGTTGGAAAGTGCACAGTTTGGAAGTATCCATTTAGCTCTTTGGAGTCCATGCAACAAAACAGAAACTATGACCTACTAGAGGTCATGCCTCGTGTTTACTGTCCTGGAGGAGTTGGAGACCAGGAAGGAGGGCAGCCTGGAGGCATCACTGAGGGGAGGTGGGAAAAGCTGTTCAGTGTCTTTAACTTTCCTTTCCAAGGATGGTGAGTGTGGGAAGCAAACTCTTACTGAGGTTGTTAATGAGATGAGAACAAAGATGGCTGTTTGTACTCCCAAACTGTTTAATTTCTTTTTTTTTTTTCTGAGTTGGAGTCTCACTCTGTCACCTAGACTGGAGTGCAGTGGCCGCTCCCGGCCACCGTGGCCTCGACCTGCTGGCCTCCGGCGATCCTTCCGCCTCAGCCTTCTGAATAGCTGGAAATACAGGTGCGCGCTACCACGCCCGGCTTATTTTTTTTTATTTATTGTAGAGATGAGGTCTCGCCAAATTGCCCAGGCGGGTCTCGAACCCGCGGGCTCAGGCAATCCACTCACCTCAGCCTCCCAAAGTGTGGTATTACAGGCTGAGCCACCGAGCCCGGCTGTTTAATTTCTTAAACCTTTGAAGTAGCAGGTTTTAACTAAGTCAGTCACATCTCTGACCAGGATGTGTGAACTGAGCAGGGACCAGGATGAACCAAAGCATCAGAATCACTTCCTTGTGTTACTAACCAGCTTCTACTTGTTATCTGTCATTTTACTCCATATTGAGGTCAGCGTGGTAAAGCTATTATGCAGTATACATTTCCTTTTGCTTAAAAGACATGAGATTATCGAAACAACAGGCAAGGGCATTGAATCATTCTCACTAGTAATTTTCAAATGCTGAAATAAACGTGATATATTCTACATGGATGTATTTATGTGTTGCATATTCCCTGTATAGCTATAGTTATCATATTAATTGACTTCACTGTGGCATTCTCTGAAATCTCCTTATAGAAATCTGAAAGGTGAAAAGATACTGCTTAATTCACAGCTGCCTTATGTTCTTCTGAAGGTATTGGTTTAGTGCCATGAAGAACCAGTGGTCTTCATGACACTAACCATTGTGCAATAAATCTTCTGTACAAACTAAATTAGCAGAAGGAGCAGCAAAACCAGCGTGGTGCTGCAAAATGCTTCTTTTGTTTTCTTTAAATATGGTGATGATTTCGCCCAATTGAAAACTTATTTTTGCTTGTCTGTATGTGGTATAATTTTGAGGTGTAAATTTAGCTTTTTGTTGCTTGAGCTTTTATTATTTCAGAATTAAGGTCGCATTTTCTATTCTCCCATCATCTCTTTTGGAGTCACCATCAACATAATAATACATACCTCTATTTGCATATTTTTCTGAGTGTCCTTGAGCCTTGAAGAAAACCAATAACTTAGTAATTATTTTCCAATAAAGGTAGATTCATATGTGTGTTGACAGTAACTGTAATCCCTTAAATGTGTAAGTGAGGAGGACTGAAAACTTGTAGCACTTCTACTGGTATGTTTTAGATATGATGCTATAGCAAAACATTTTTTAAAATATCTTGGCTGAGTTCAGTGGCTCAAGCCTGTAATCCCAGTACTTTGGGAAGCCGAGCTGAGGAGATTGCCTGAGCCCACAGGCTCGAGAACAGCCTGAGCAACTTGGCAAGACCTCATTTCTACAATAAATCAAAAAATTAGGTGGGCATGATTGTGCGTACCTGTATTTCCGGCTACTTAGAAGGCTGAGGCAGAAGGATTGCCTGAGCCCAGCAGGTCGACGCTGGGTGGCCGTGAGCATGCCACTGTACTCCAGCCCAGGTGATAGAGTGAGACTCCAACTAAAAAAATGTATATACATATATGTATATATATATCTTTTTGGTGACCGCTAAAGTGAGAAACTTTGATACATAGATTATTAATTCTGTGGCTTTCAACATTATTTTTTGAGGTGGATATGTTTGGGGCTGGATATGAACAGCTTAAAACCATTAACGTTCTCATCAAAATATGAAATCTTAGATGTTCCTCTCCTATACCTTTTACAAGGCCCAAAACAGCTCAAATATAAACAATTACATCTTTGGCTATTTAGTTTTCAAATATCACTTATATTTTGTTTCGTAACATGAGCTGAGTTGTCCTTATGATTTGGTTGATGAGCAGAGGAAAGTCAGACACTTTATGTAAAACAGGACTTAAGAACCCCTGTTACTGGGCTCCTGTTACTGGCCATTTCACAGTACAAGTAGTAATGTATGCATTTTTTTTTTTTTTTGGTTTGTGGATTGGGAAGGAGATGGGAGTGGGTGGAGAATGACACTCAGTTTGAATTTATAATTTGAAAGCAGAAAAAAATAGGTGAAATTAAAAGATTGCTGTTTAAGTATCACCAGATATGCCCCCCACCCATCCATCCCCCGGCAATCTGTCTGTCAGAATTTACCTTGGTGTTTAAAAATCGCTGCAGTAAAAATTGATAATAAAAATGATGGACTGTCGCTGTAGGAAGTATGACAAACGTGATATCCTGGGAAATTGCAAAAATATTTTCTCATCCAAGGTTTAGTACCTTGCCCTTATAGCATTTGAAACCAAAAAAAACACATCAAATACTGTTTTATATTTAGCCTATTCCCTGATGCCTTGTTTGTTTCTTAAATTAATTCATGGGCAATAGATGGGAGGAGGAAAATAACAACAACAAATATACCCTGGTGATATGATAGTAAATACCACTTCTTAACGCTCACTCCCTACCTGAGAAAATAGCTTTATTTTCTTCTCTCCTGTGCCCAACTTGATTGCAGAGAGTGAGAGAGTAGTTGGCAGTTCTGTTTTTTAATGTTATGCTATTAATTCCACCCAATGCAAATGCCTGATTTCTCCTTCCTCATAAGTTTGGGGTGAACTCTGGTGTTTTGTTGCCTATTTACAAAATAGTCAGGTGACAGGCATGGAACACAGAAGATGCTGCATGTTGTCAAATAGATCAAGCATGCCAGAGATTTTTTTCTTTCAATTTTCATCAACAAGACCTGGTTAAACTGGACATGTCTAGAAATTTAATAGGAGTGATTTAAAGCTACTCTGATGTTACTGTATTTTTATCCACAACATTATTTTGAACCAGTGCTATTTACCGTTAAGTGTAGTATTTATACTCAGTTCCCAATGCTTGAGGAGTTCATCATTACCTGTCAGTATTTCTCAGGAAGGAAAACATTCTGCCGTGGAAATTATTGACTGACTTTAACAAATTCAGGCCACCTCTTCATGTAACAGTGTTGTGTGTGTTGGATTATCTAGAATGAATTGCCCAAAGATTCTCTTTCGGAAAAGTACTAGCACAATGCCCAAAATGCCAGAGAGTGGAAAGTCATGGTCTCGGCGGGGAAACGACTGCAGTGTTCATGGAGACAGTGTTTTCGCTTGGCTGACATTAATGACAACCCAATGCTACGCGCTCAGTGAGGGTTTTTATTTCAGAAGAGCATCAAAACCACTGAGTCCTTTCAAGTCGTCTTCTTTTACTATGAAACCAGAAATCAGGCTGACAGCTGCTTTCAGTAATAACCTGTGTCCCGACTGCTGGCTGTATTAAACTCCTTGTCATATAATTTTCTAATTTGTGTGTAGGTGGTTGTAGCAAACAACTTCGTTTATTTCAGAACATGACATCAGAAAGTATCTTTTAATGTAGCGGTGATGGGTAATGAAATCAGAATTTCCACAAAGTCCACCCTCATTGAACAGTATTGTCAGGAGAAACGAAATAGGAGACTCAGAGTTTCCTCCCAAAGTCATTTACGTTATTAGGTAACGAGGCTGATTTTATTTTAACAAATGTACTGGGAGGTATGCTTACACATGAACATTGCCCCTTCAAAGCAGTCAGCTGGAGAGGCTAAACAGCTATGCCAATGGCACTGTGCCTGCCAGAAGCTTAAATACAGTCCCTTTTCTGGAATGTCTTTCCTCTCCTTTAGCAGTGTTTTCCATGGTTCTCCTGGAAAAATGAGCTTGATATTTGAAAACAAGTAGTTAATGTGCTGGAAAAGGTAAACAAAGAAGCCAGGCCATTTTCCTTTAAAAAAAAAAAAAAAAGAGGTGGAGGGACTATAAAGTGACAAATGTAGACACATCATGTCATTGGTACTGAGAGCAGTTGCACAAGTAATTCCAAGTAGTTTGTGGCAATGACAACATCAGGACTTTGGAGATCAATCCCCATTTTGGTGTAGAGGCTGGTGCCAGGGATACTGTTGGAAGAAAAAAAAAAAAATTTTTAGAGGGTCTTTTATTTATTTATGTATTTTTTACTTTTTTCTTTTCTTTTCTTTTAAAGATGTAGGGGTACAATTCAGAATTAGGTATACAATTAGACATCGTACAGGTAAAGTTTCAGCCTCCCGCTGATCCCCACTTTGCCTGGTTTGAGATCAGATTCCCTTACTGATGTTGTGTGCCTCCCCGACCACCCCTCCACCTCCCCTCCCCCACCTGCCCCCACAGTATCCTACTGCCAATTCCTTTCTTATAGTATTATGGTAAAATGTTCAGGACCCACTTATGAGTAAGAACATGTGGTACTCAGTCCTTTGTTTCTCTGATAGATCAGTGAGTATGATAGACTGTAAATCCATCCAAGTTGCTTCAAAGTCCCAGCAATCCTCCTTCTGGGAATATATGTGGAGGAACTAAAATCGCTCTACAAAAAAGTGACTTGCACACACATGTGTATTGCAGCACTGTTCACAATAGGAAGACAATGTTGGCCACTAGTTCTCTTCTTCCAGAAAACAAATAGAATAGATGACGGTGACCACAGCAACCAGGGCATCCAGAGGCTGGCAACAGCAGCCATGGGACCCTCTCCAGCCTACAGGGTACAGCACATGTCTGGATGACCCACTCTTGATCAGACACATTTTCCACTGTGTTGAAATTCCTATCCCCGACTAGCAAAATTCTACAGCAAGTGAGTGTGGGAGGTTGAGGAGGGAGAACACAAGGGAAAGTCCTGCCCAAAGGATGACGGAATGGTGACTTTCATTGTCACGACCTGATGGTAACCGCAGGGCGATACTGACTTCAGCCACCAGTTGAGAAATCACTAAGAGGCAGCAGAGTTTGGTCATGGGGCAGCTTAAGGAGCTGAATTCCCTGTCTCAGGGCTCGACAAATCTCGGTCATGCGGCCACAGGGCTTAAGACAAGGGTGCCCTGGGGAATTCCATGTACATTTTAGTTGTAACATTGAAGCTTTCCCTACAAGAAGTCCTTTGGAACTGTCATTATTTTACTCCATTTTGCAGTTCGTTGTGTTTGGGAATATAAAAATGGACTTTCTTCAATATTTATTTTTTTTAAGTTGATGAGATGCTGCTGCATGCTGTAAAGGGCTGCTACCTATTTTCCTGTCTCTGTGCCTTGCACCCGGGATTGTTTTGTCTTGCTACAGATGGGGGCCACACTGGAGTAAATTGAATGACAGCATTCCTGGAAAAGCCACTCAGATCTCAAACCCCTTGACCTGCGGACCATTTACAGCCATTGCTAAAGTATTTGTGACTAATTTCCCTTCGTTTAGTGATTGCTCTCCCGAAAGACCAAACATTCATTCAAATAATAGTTGATACTCAATCAGATTCATGGAATATTAAAATACATCATTAGTTAAGGAAACATGTGAGTGGACCCTTGGAGCTTTTTATTTTCTCCCACTTAGTCCTTTCTTGCTCCCCATTTTTCGGTTATAGTTGGGTATAAAGTGGGGTCTGGCAGTGTCAACAGGGATGGATGGCGATGCCACACAGCTATTTGCCAGGCTAGAAGAGTGAGAAACTTGTATCAGGTGAACTCATGGTTCCACAGTCCCTAGACTCCCTGACAACCACCCAGTCGCCACTTCCTTTTTTTTTTTTTTTTTTTTGAGTTGAAGTCTCACTTCATCACCCAGGCTGGAGGGAAGTGGCACACTCATAGGCCACCCCAGCGTTGACTTACTAGGCTGTGGCGATCCTTCCACCTCAGCCTTCCAAGTAACTGGAACTACAGGTGGGTGCTACAATGCCTGGCTAATTTTTTTATTTATTGTAGAGACGAGGTCTCACCATGTTGCCCAGATTGGTCTCGAACCCGCGAGTTCAGGCACTCCTCTTGCCTTGGCCTCCCAAAGTGCTAGAATTACAGACTTGTGCCACCACGCCCGGCCCCAGTCACCACTTTCAGAAGCTGGCTTTCTCCGTGTTGAGCTCATTCTTAAAACCCTCTTAAGGACACAGTCCCAGGAATTACACAATATAAAAATCCACAGACCTTTGGAAAGCATTGCTATCATTCACTTGCCTTATCAAAGACATTATGTTTTTACAAAGTACCTTCACATCTGATATAGGTTCTCAAAAAATATTTGTAAAATTTTGCCCCCCCCAAATTATTTGAAATTAATTAGCAATGTCTAAAAGTCAAGGAAAATACACAAAAGATTCAGTCTAAATCGGACTACACTGTCCAATCGGGCAATGAAGTGTATTTCCTTCGCACCATTTACCTCAACAGGCCAGAAGAGGGAAAAGGCTCAGTCTTTCACTCCTAGACACAATTCCCTCTCAAGAAACATTTGTGAAATGGGCTGATATTTCTCTAGTGGAGTTACCTGCTTTGCTACTGACAGTGATGAGTTCTATGATAAAGTCACTAGTTCATTTAATCTAATAGCTCAAAAAGCTGATTCCAAGTACAGGAAATCGATTTCAATAGAAATAAGACTGTTGGTTTTGAAGGGTGGGGATGGGTAAGGACTGAACAGGTTTATCCTTTTGACCTATTTTAGAAGATTTTTTGGTTTTTTTTTTTTTTTTGAGTTTGTCACCCAGACTGGAGTGCAGTGGCCGCTCCCGGCCACCGCAGCCTCGACCTGCTGGGCTCCGGCGATCCTTCCGCCTCAGCCTTCTGAGTAGCCGGAATTACAGGTGTGCGCTACCATGCCCGGCTGATTTTTTTTTATTTATTGTAGAGATGAGGTTTCGCCAAGTTGCCCAGGCGGGTCTCGAACCCACGGGCTTAGCCAATCCACTCACCTCAGCCTCCCAAAGTGCTGGGATTGCAGGCTGAGCC